>JBBPTU010000239.1:0-31861 GCA_038094295.1 Tylopilus aff. beelii | reverse complement strand
CCTCGTGCTCGCTTGTTTTCATGGTGTGTTTGCAAAACCGTTGAGGACAAGCTATCTTGCAAGACTCCATCGGACGTCGACTTTTCGATGCCATCGATAGCAACGAACGTGATGCTGGTATCATGCCGATTCGTGTCGTGCCCCTCAGAAAATTGCCAGTAATCTGTCATTCGAAGATTCAGACGCCCAGAAGACGCGATGGCTTAAACATTCCATCAGGCACCATCGCTCTACTGGCCCCCACAGGATATTTACGCCATGAGTTACAGACACCGAGTTCGTCTGCACCCACACCTCCATCAAGTTGAAAGGCTTCGCTTGCAGGAAGACTTCGCGATATCAATGGGACGATGCCCACAGGACAAGGCGCCCGGTGTGTATGTGGCAGACATCGATACGAGCAGACGGAACACTACAATCTTCATTACTCAAGCAGATGCTGATTGCTTGGCGACAGGATAATGGGACATCATAGGCGGGTGCGTTTCGTGTCTTGGACGAACCAAGCGGCGTCGCTCTCGTTCCCTGGACCAAATCGTCACCAATAGCGCCTGTCAGACTTCTCCGTCCATCAATACTCTTCATATGATCTTATGCTTTTTTTTTCTGCCGTGGACGCCGCATGACCGATGAACATGGGCTCAGTGCCTGACACCACCCGAAATATCACCTTGTCCAGATCTACCACGCCTCCTTGATGGCTCGTCATCTTGGTAGGTTCGTGCTATATAGGTTAAAGGCGTACCAAAAATGGCATTGTTGGGATAGACGGCCGTATTCAGGCCACATCACCGCCATCGATGGCCTGCACTTGGAACGTTTCCGCCCTCGTCCGTAATACATCGTATACAGCCTGGTCAGAAACCAATGTCAGCGTAGACGTTGAAGGGGAGCAGGTATTGTGTGCAGTCGGGTGGGTATGCCGATGTGATCACGTTGTACGTGAGGAATGGAGGGACAGTGAGAAATGAAGAATACAAGATTTTCGGCCTAATACTACGGAATAAGGGTCAGTAACTTCCATTACAAATCGAATCCACTTACAATCATCTCGTTGAGAATCAACAGAAGGAGGGAGAGCGGATAACCTTGTGCGGTGATCGAGACCCTTTGTATGTAAGTCCCTGCTTCGAGGGGACCACTCACCGTGCCACAGAAGGCAAAAGGTACAGACTTCTCAAGAGAAGAAAAGGATTGTGTCGAAAGTTCCCGCGAGAAGGAGCTAATCTTCAACGAACGGTTTCAGGGCATCACAGGAAAGAATTTCAGACACTGGGGTTGATCATCGTCGACTCCACCTTGGAGTTGCCATGAGAACTTGAAGGTAGGACCTGAACTTATGAGGACGCGACTTGATCCGAGCAAAGCAGCCTGGCAAGTATGCAAATCAACTGGAAGTCCGTTCATACAATCGAGTCGAAGTCAGCGCTTCCGCCTCGGGTGCGTCCAACATATTCATTCATAGCTAGTGCGTCACCTCTTATCGCCACCATGTTTTCATCTGAATTACTTTACGTACAAACCAAATCCGAGAGAAAAATGCATAGCCAATCTACCGATGAATTCAGAATTTGAAACCGCCAGCAAGGCCCATCACGTTCTGTGGGTCTACCGCGGCTTTGATCGCCTCCAATCTCGGTAGGTTTGTGCCGTATAGATTGACCAGAGGCGTGTCAAAAATCGCATAATTGGGATAGATAACCATGTCGGGGACGTCCGTCAGACCAGCATGTGCTTGAAGCGTCCTCGCGCTCATCCGTATCGCATTCTCGACAGCTTGGTCAGATTCCGGTAACAGCCAAGCATAGTACATGTTGAGAGGAAAGAAGGCTCGTGTACGGTCAGGCGGGTATGCGGACGGAGTTGTGTTGTGCGTGAAGAGCGTGGGAAGGAATGGCTCTACGTCATAAGAGACGAAGAACACGTCTGCCGGGAGGTTCTTGCCCCAATACTGTAGCGTAGCGATCAGTAACTTGTAATGGACACGAGAGAGGGGCCTACAATGGTCTCGTTGACGATCGACTGAAGGAAGTCAAGTGGATAATTTGTCACGGAAATCGAATTAAAGACAGCTCTATGCATGAACTCAGGAAGGCCTTTCGGGTTTTGTAAGATATATGCTTACCGAGTTGCAGCAGTCACAGGTAAAGACTGCACAAAAGAAGAGAAAGATTGCGTCAAGACACTTTGTGTAAATGAGGGAATCGCCAGGAATTCATCAAAGATGCCGGAAGGCGGTGTCGGCGCATCATAGAAAAGCATTTGAGAAACGCCCGGCTAAAGTGACATTCATAAGATGCCAGGCAAAATACTACAGAACGACTTGCCTGACCAAGAAGATGGTTGTAGGTTGTGAGTATGACTGCCTTTGGATCTACGTTATTCGCCGCGAAATTTGCTGTTGCATGGTTGACTTGGTCGAGGACGTTTGCGGTGTATGTAATCAACCCCCCCTTTCCGTCTTGAATTAGGACAACTAGACGAGCGTTGGGAAATAAATACATACGTACCCAAACTTGTGTCTGCGGGAACGTCTTTAATGTAAACCGAGTCACAATGCCCTGTAGGACAATTAGCCCCACGTCACTCCTAGAAGGTTTTTACGCACGTAATTATTTAGACCACCCTGGAAAGAAACCGATGAGAATATGATTTCTACCAACCCTTTCAAAGAGGCACGTACCTTCAGAGCAAAGAATAAATCGGGGCTTGACGTCTCTGTAACATTAATGGCGGTCCCATTTGGTGCCACCAGCTCAAAAGTTTGCACAGTGTCAACAGTCAAACCATACTGGTTTGTAAGCCACGAATAGCCTATGGTATAGTCAAGATCCATCGTTCAATGATACACGCAGTTCAAACGTACCTCCACCGAGAGTAAACCCAGCAACTCCAACTCCTCGTACTCGTCCACCAACGACGTTCACGCCATGCGGCTCAAGCGCAGCATAGACGGTATCCCAAATCAGACCTGCTCCTATCGTGACTGTACCTTCCGTCGAGTCATAAATAACATCGGAGAATCTTGACATTGCTATCTGAACCCCCTCGGTCGACGAAAAACCTTGGTTGGTGGCATGACCACCACCCTTGACCTGTGAACGAAATGACTTTGACGTTTTCAAGAGCTAAGTGATACGAACCGCGAAAGGAGTCCGTGTTTGACCGAGGATTTGAAGCTAGGCATATCTGAGTAACGGCGAGAACGCAACAAAGTACACCTACCGCAATTCCAACGTCTTCAGTTGTCCCAGGTTCGAATGAGCACGCTGCAAGTTGAATGCTCGATGACGCCCAATGACTGATGTCCTCTAGGTAGTTGACCGAGGCTGCAATGAACACTTTATGTGAATATAGAGCTAAAGAGCCAAGGGCATGTATGACCACGAACCGCCATCATAAACGGCGGATGCTGCGGAAATTGAGGTTGCAATCCTCTGGCACGTCTCCCCCCATAAAGGGCCGAACGGAGACAGGACTCGTTGCAAGCTGGAAGAAAAGGGAGCCGTGAGCGCAGTACCCAGAGTGACCATCGCCATCGCAGGAAGTAGGGTAACGGGAGTGGTACGGATCATGCTTGAAACTAAGAAACCAGCGTCTCTTTCCTTGGCTGGTTGACGCCTTTTATTTCATTCAGTAGCACAGGTGCTATGAGAATATGATTTAGTACTGATGGCAAAATATGTGACAGTTACGGTTCGACTGAGCCACACTAGAGCGCATGTCGAGAAAGGCTACGCATATCCGCGGCGCTCGGAGCTAGATGAAAATACCCAAAATACCACTTTTCTCGTGATCTCTAGATCTCTAGTCTGCCTCGAGTAGCGAAAGTAACCAATGAGGTTACCTTGTCTCACCACAGAGCATACTCCTGTGAAATATGGTGATTACCAGAACTATCGGAATGATATGTGATTGACCTTGTAGTTTAGTGATGCCTGGCTACTAGTTTATCATCCGTACCGTCCGAGAGGAACCGGACGCCCCCGGAGACGCCACACCTCGCTCCTAAACTTAGAGCGGACATGTATGTTTGGTGACCGGTGTCGTGAGCGGCCACGCTATCACAAAAACAAAAGACTATTAAGCCTCGTCGGGACCGAAACCAAAGCTAGAAAGCCAAACAGAACAATACCAAACTTCATACGCGTCCATTACATGTCCTCAATGGACATGCAAACTGAAACACTTCCCCTGATCGTGGCGTCGACGCTAGTCCAGATGTGTCCAAATCTCTAAGCAAATGTTTCGTATATCCGTTAGGACGGTGGAATTCAAAGCCAGAGTCACATGCGGGAACCATTTCAGATTGGTGCATTAGTTAGGATGGCTAAGATCCGCGTCCCATATGCGAAGGGTCTGGGCAATGCCCATTTCCTGTAGCTCTGTTGCAAATGGCCCATCACGAGTTAACAGACAAGAGGGAAACTGAACTGCAAAGACGTGTATGAAATTACGAACCGCGAATGGGCACTTTTCAGTTTCAGGGTACAAACATCACTAGAAGGCAACCAAACATAAGCGATCACTAACATTGATAGACGACAGTGCATTTTGCGTACTCTGGATTACAGGGTGGAACCACCTGTCAGACATTCATTGACATCTTGATCCTGAGAGTCTGGTAGATTGCGACCACACTGGTTGCATTTATTTGTGGTATTGTCCGGTTTGCACAAGGGCCCGCGCACGAGAAGCAGGTATGCAGATGTGGTCGCGCCACGGTTGAGAAGTGTAGAGAGAAGTGCTTCCATCTCGAGTGAGGGATAGCTTGTGTGAGTTGCTTCCTCAGTATTCTATAGTGAAGCCCTAGACTCGCGAAGGAAAGGATTGAGAATCAGAAGATAGCTAGGACGTAAAACAATGCTGAAGAGATGGCTACGATACATGAGATAAGAGCGTTGCTTGCCTGGATTACCGCATGTCTTGAACAACATTCGAACGTCTCAAAGGAAGCAAATTCTGGTTGCCACAATGCCAGACCGGAATTAGAAGTAAACAGCACGGAGACGGCAGTCTGTGCTTACCTCCCTGCACTGACCACACGTCTTCATTGCTATACTACAAGTGCTGCCCACGTTATGAGTCTTCGAAGGCTTAGCAGGGAGAACTGATGAAGTACCTCATATGACGTATGTAAGGCTATCCGATACTGGTCCGTGCGATGAGTGCCCCTCGGAATTTGAAAATTTTGTCGGCGTCGGCATCACCCGCGTCATTTGATCAGCGCTGCGGCATCTACGCAGCAGGGCGCAGCGGCCAAACTTGTGAGTCACTCCGATTCGTGGGTCAACTCCCTAGGACCTAGGACACGGTGCCGAGCACCCAGGCTGTACATATCTGCCTTGTCAATGAAGAGTCCAAGCCAACCGCCGAGTGTAGATTGCTCGGACGGTGAACTGCCCCGTTCATAGTGGCTGTGAGATCTATACGTCGGGCTGGCTGTGTGATGGCTCCGTGGATGACGAAGGCAGGCTACCATCTGCGAAGGCTGTGCCAGGAGACGCCTATATTTCAGATATAATGCAATTCGCGAACTGTCCATCCCACAAACAGATCGTCGATCATCATGTCCGGTCCATACGTCTTCACTCCCTCTGCCTTCCAGCCCACTCCATACCTCGGCTATGGCACATACACGCAACGCTCACCGTTTATCCCTCCCGTTGCTCTTTACTCATCCTCCCCATATCCTCCGTCCTCTCCGTACCTCCGGCCTACTACACCTCAAGGGGTGCACATCGACGATCCTTATTGGAATCCACCCCCTCGCCCCCGTAGACCATCCTGGCATGGTGGGATGCCATCCAGCCCCTTCCTTTCCGCCCTACCCACTCCAGAGCACTCCAGAAGACGATCCTTCGGCGGAGCCTTTCGGCCGTGGGAGCCCGCCTCTCCCTGGGCTGGCTCGTCTTCCAACTTCCAGATCCACCCGCTCCTCAATGGAGAGGCCCCATGCGTTGACTTTTACTTCGACCTCGCCTCGCCCATCTTTTCACCCCTCCGGTGGGTTGGTCCAGCGGGACAAACTGCAGTCATCTCCGCGGACGAGCTCCGTGAACCCGCAACGTATCCGCCCATCACTAGGATGCGCATCTCACACCATGCTATTCCTGAATGGCCGGTCGACTTGGAGTACCACTATGACGCATACGCTGCGTCCACGGTACCACCCCCAATCACTCTCGGAGACGTCCTCTACATGCTCCACTCCTCGCTTCACCGACAGATTACACACCAGGACTGGTCAAGACTGAGCGTTTCCGAGGAGACTGCGATTGCACGTGCGTATACTCGGAGATACCGGAGCGTACCATCGTCGGCGGAGGTAGAGGCGAGCCGCGGCGTGAAGCGCATCGACTATTTGCTGGATAAACACGTCTTCAGAGGTCTGATTAGAACGCATGACGAAGACGGCTTTTACCACTGGAGATTGATCACTGCTTGAGTGTCTTTTTGCCGTGCCAGCGAGTATCTGATGAATTTGTACTGCCCTGGATACCCATAGACAAGGGACATTGATATATATTGCTATGACGTAATGCTAACTTGATACGTGATGTTAAAATTGTATGTACCTGTTACGTAGTGTGCCTTCGACGATATACCTTGTTCTTGATGAGCGCTACAAATACTTACAAGGCATGACATTTGAGTCCACGCGAGTCACAGATAAATGTTTTTTTTTTCCGATCAGCGTAGCGATGTATGTCAAGCAATCGAATGTGAGCGGCACTCGCGGACCCAAATCAAGCCTCCATGACCGAAGAAACGACGTAGAAGAAAGCGCATGTAGAGTGATGATTACAGGCCTCAACAATACGCAGCTTGAAAGTCAAGGTTTGCATCGCGGATGGCTTGCACGTATCCATGCTCTGGGGAGAGACAGGTTAGTGTCACGCCGGACCAGCTCAGTCTGGAGAGGAAGGAAAACGATAATAAAACGGGAGCGAAGTCAACCCCTTACCGTATTCCCAGAGATTATTGCTAAACCCGTCCTGGGTGCCATGGTCACGGACCCTTGACTTCTTCCACGGACCCTTGAATCCCAGCTCAGAGACCGCATGCTGGGTCACAACGTTGTGCAGAAGAAAGCCGTAAGCGTCCTCCCAACCCTGGTCGTACCCCTTGCTGAAACGCCAATGTTCGTAATGCCCTGGGTACTGAGCCCAATAGGAAGTGTGCTGACCTTCAAGCTATCTTTAGAAATCTAGCTGCGAATGCTAAAAATTCAACAGACCGATAGCTCGAGATGATGAAGCGGCCTTCCTCCCCGAACGATCTGGATCTTGGACAGGGGCGCTCCTTTGTGGATACAAACCAACACGATTTTGAAATACGCCAGCTTCCACCGCATCTTTGAAAGACCACCCGTGATCGCCATGGTACTGCTTCTTGTACGTCCAAAAGAACCATCCTGCACAGTACTGTTCAAATAGTGCAAGCTGCGCAGCGATATATCGTGCTCGTTCGTCCCGTTCACTTATAGGACCTTGGAGCGAGCCTGGATTCAGTGCTCCGGACCATTCCCCGACAACAAACGCAGCGCCAGCATCCTCAAGAGCACTTGATACACGAGCAAAGGTCTGCGGCGTCGGTGAATTTGGATCCGTCAACGAGAATGAATGCAACGCGGCTGGCGTAGAAATATCCTGTGGCGTGAAACAGCGATAGAGGTGGTGGTCTAAGCAAACAGGTGCGGCGGATTCAGGAAGTGACTTGACAAAGTGGGTATAATCGTCAGACATCCAACAGTCCGATATGTAAATAGGTAACCCCGGGTCGACCGAGCGTAGTTCCTTTATTGCTTTTCCGTACCAGTCCTTCAACGTGGAATGGGATGGTGGCTTTGGTTCGTTGAGTAACTCGACTCCGATGATATTATTGATCAGCGGATCATGCCCGGAACGCAATAACCGAACAGCAGATACCAATGTGCGAAGGACTCGGATGGTTAGCTCCAGATTGGATCGAGTGGCAAACAGAACTGTGGAAGAAGAAGTCCCTGAGTGAGAATCTTGATTCTGCTTCCCAGGCGCGGAATGCAAGTCTACAAGTCATATTAGGAAATTGTAAGAGGATTACAGATAACAGACCAAACAGAACACCGATGCCATAAAACTGAGCGGTCTCAGCCGCCCGTACAAGTCGGATCCAAGCACCCTCGAATACGCTCTCAAGGCCATGGAAATCCGTTCCTGAGAGTATGGAACGGTCGAGGCTGCATAAATGATAGAAACCAATCTGTACGTATGCGTAGTTTAGTAAAGAATATCCCGCGTAGAAGGACAGAGCCTACTGGGATCCGCACAGCGTTTATGCCCCTAGCAGCAAGCCACTCAAAGTCGCTCTTCGTGATCCATGTATCCCAGTGGCGCTCCAAGATTTCCCTAGCACGAGGGCCTTTGGCCACATCCAAATCGCTCTGTCCGGGAGGTAATGCTTGAGAAAATGGTGCGTCCGCGATCCACCGCTCCAGGACAAACCAAGATCCTGTGCCCTCGGTGATCACGGTCACAAGTGGCCAACAACTCCTTACCGAGGTTTACACCCCTCTGCTTGCGATAACGATAGACCTGCTCGTCCGTAGTAATGCCACCTAACTCAATTGATGGGCTAGCCTGCGGATGACCAGCATGCTTCAACTTGCTTAGAATTTTTCCGAGCATTGTGATTCGTGAAGTTGCTCGCCAGATGTTTCAAGTTGTTTGTACCAAGCAAACAATGGTATGCCCTACTACTCCGCTTAGCGACTCCATTAGGATGATATCCACTGGCGCTGCACAGTACGAATTCGGACCCATATACTTTGTATTTGTACTTATCTGCCCCGGCTCAAAGCTTCTCCTGATATGGCGCCGATTAGGTCGCTGTGCTTTCAAATTATCGCGATTCGGGGTGGCGGGATAACCACCAATTTCAAAGCCGGTCTAACCTCACGCCGGGTGTGAGCGCTGCTGACCACTGTCATCCCACTGAATACGTGCAGGTGGATCGGGGATGAAGGTCTAGTTCTCTGCCATCGATATTTGTCAGTGGCACGACGGTGAAATGTGAACAGGGAAAGGTACGATCAGCGATCGACCAGGAGAGCAATTATCCTTCTTCATTTCGGCTAGTGTTAAATGACTTCGCGCCTGCTGCTTCCCAACAGCACACTTGGTAATCGCTACTAAGCTCTTTCCGTGGGTCGTCCATCACGCCAGTATGCTGGGTGGTTCTAGACCGGAGTCGCAGAGTGCGTAATACCGAACTTCTTAACACGCGCTCGCCGAACCGGTTTCCGCCTGTCGTCCGATGCTGATACGACTCGTGCCACCCGACTTTTCGTATGCCCACTTTGCAGAGCTAGATTTGGCCCTAAACTAAAGAGAGTAACAGCCTGAGGCGAGCGAGTTCAGTTAGTTAAGCTCCAATGGGACCAAGACGGCTAAATGCTCAGCACACATTGATAATGATCAAGCGACGCGGAGAAGTCGGCCGCGTCGTGCCGCCCATCGCCGGAAATGGTGAACACGCGGTCGCCATGCGCCTTCGGGAAGCGCCTGTGGTGCATGATCAAACTCAACATACGCCTCAAGGCAAACCAATAAACTAGACACAACATTGATTCAATCAATGTTCGCCACATCCCGTGGAAACCCCGCTTCCCGTTTACCTCAGCTGTCCCCTTGAGACCACCCCCGAATGTCTTGCCCACGCTGTACACGTTTCTTATCAACTGCACGGACATTCCGGATAAATCAAAGACGTGATAATTGGTCCTATTGCCTAGCATTGCCACTTCCTTGCGACCGTCCCTCAAATCTTGCTCGTGTCGCATTTTCGGCAGGGAGTTCTCCTAAATCCGGCACCAAAGCAAGGCTTCCGGCTTCTTTTTTCTGGGGGTCCTCTTACTTCAATTCGTCGCTTTGAACAGGTGTGCTAATGTTTGAGTCACAGACCCTGAGATATCCCTATCGCGCCTATATAAGTGGTCAAACACCAACCAGCTGAACTTATCCACTCATCATCCAGTGATTCGGATTATTCTCTACGCTTAGCATACGTGTCCACGACCTACGAGACGAAGCATCATGACTTCCTACCTGCGCTACATCTTTGGTGGACACTCCCGTGACAATTCTCCTTCTCGCGAACAGTCTTCCAAGTCGCACTGGCGCTCTCGTTCACAGCCTACACCAAACTATATTTATGCAAATTCTGGCGCAGCCTCTGCTGGACCCACCTCCCCGCCGCGTTTGAAGACTAAGCGTAGCAATAGCTACTCTGCCCGAACCATCAATCCGTCACCATTACGGTACAGCGCCCTCGACACTGCTGCGCAGAGGTCCGGCTCTTCTGGTGAAGTGAGGTATGGGTCCACGTCGTCCAGAGCTGAGCGGGCGCCGTTGTATCGGCGTGCCAGTTACAAGTCTTCTGAACATCGTATGTATTCATCTCGTCGTTTACCCTTTACGGTCTGACATTCTACACAAAGTTGCACATTATGCCGTGCCACACACGCCTTCCATGACGCCATCCGTGTCATTTGGTGCATCTTCTCGGACCAGCTCGAGCTCATCGCTCCTCCCTGGATCTGCTCCTCCTGGATCATCCGCTGGTAGCTCGTCCCACCATGTCCGATACGAGCGGCGGCCATCGCTGAGGCATAACCCGCCTTGGCAAGGCAGCGTGTCATCGACCGCAGGGTCCATACATTCTCGTACGTCATACTCATAGAGATTCGCCTACATTGACTGATCCACCTGATTCTAATCCTTCAGATGCAGGCAGCGCAGATCCCAAAATTCCGCACCATCCAACCCCCCTGCACATGCATCCACTCTTCGCGGCTACGCGTCTGCATAATGCGCCTATTTCATACGACGTTACATATACTCCTTCCTCGCGTACCGTCCTTGACCGTACGACGCATACAGCCGTCCCTGGGCATACGCTCTCACAGCCAGCTACAGACCCGCCAACTCCGGCAGCTTCGCGTCTAGTGCTCCGCTCTGACAAGTTTCCATGGCCGGTCGTTGTCGGTTCCTCTACCTCATCTCCGAGTGGCGCTGGGTTCTACGTTGCTGGGCCATCTAGCAAATCCAGCCGGTCATCGAACATCACCAACCTGGACTTGCTTTATTCTCTCCATACCACACTTCTGACACGGGTAACTCCGCAGGAGTGGGAAGCACTCGGTCACGGCAGTCGTGCCCAGCGTAAGGTCACTCGTGCATATGAAAAGCGGTGCACCAAGATGGGTGGTGGATGGGAGGGTGGTGTCCGTCGTCTCGACTGGTTGCATAGCAAAACGAAGTTGATTGGCATCGAGGTGGAAAAGCATAGTAATGGGCAACGCACGGGGAAGCTTGTCTTCGGAAAAGCCTGATCAAACGCATTTTAGCTTTACTCGCACACTCCTTTCGTGTTCACCCATTCTCTTACGTTTATTTGCGTTTTCTTGTGTTTAACAGGGTCATTGGATTTATCTACGAAAAGTGCGCGTATAAATCGCTGGGTATGTTTACGGTGAATACTGGGACTTAGGACTGTATAATTATCACGACGGTTCGCGATGGTTATTACCATTTTACTACCACGTACGCAGTGACGAACGGACTTATCTGAAATCTGTAATAATACGGACAATTCGATTACTACGAGGAATGAAAGGGTGTAGGGGTTTCCAATAAACTTGCTGGCTCTGATTATGTCGAGTGCTGACCCATCCACAGTGCTGCAACATCAAACGGTTGGCATTAGCATACCCAAACATCGACTGCGACTGGTCCGACTCCACAATTGCGAACATGAATGCAGTCGACAGATTTATCTAGATCGTTAATACGACAAGATTCCTGCCGCATCGTCGTTTGACTCGGTGTCTCACTGACATACCGATCGGGAGCGAAATCAACATCGAGGAGTTGTTCATCTTCAGTGGAGGGTAACAAAAGGTACTCATTATTAGGGAGCAATTTAGCTAAGTGTGCGTTTGTGGTCATATCATACCACTACCCAGCCTTTCGCGTAGCAGCTCCCATAGTGTGCTTCGCCAGAGTTTTAGCTCCTTGAAGGGTGATACCGGTTCGACAGCGATACAAACTATGCCAATCGTTTCTGCCTGCCAGGTCGTGTTCCCGTAGATCTTATACCAGATTAATGAAGTTCATTGCAGCCGCCAATATGGCAGTTTCGAACATAGCTGACGTGCGTCTTGACCGCACAATAACTAGAAAACCACAGGGTCATCCAATATTCGTAACCAGACGAAGCTCGCATAGAAACCTAGGAGATTGAAAAGTCCTCGACTATGAATCGCTGCTCACTAGGTATCCACCCGGTACGACACACAGTTGCTTGAGCTGCCTGTGTTGATCACAATCAAAAGAAAGATACAAGGAGAGAGGTGGTGCTGGTATGAATTGGCTACTCACTAATAGTAGCCGGTCCAGCGAACAGGAAAGGTCCAGAACGGTCCTTAGCTAAGTCCCAGGTCAGAAGATTCCGCTTTCCATAAAACGACGGTCGCCTACCGGCACCGATAAAAAAAATCGAACTTACGGCTGAATCGTAACGCCAGAGATTCAGCCTTCTTGACGCGATGCCTGGCAGCAGATGCACCATAGCTGGTTTTCGATGATAGATGAATTTGGTTCCGGCGAGGGCTAAAGGACTGGCGAGAGCAAGGATAGAGCAATTTCGTAATTGTTATCATCTATGGCGTAGTCTTTACTTCCCTAGTACTCACGGCACAAATGCTGCGGCACTCGAATCGATGTCTCATTTGCACAACTAAAGATAAGCGAGAAAGTACGAACTCAGAGCATATACACTGCCATTTGTGCGCAAATGTTAACAAGGAGGGGTAAGGAGTGTGCGCGCCGCCATGGTTATGGTGGGATGGTGACGATGGGACAACATGGCAGTGAACAATGCAAATACTAGTACCGGTGAGGCCTCAAAGCCTGAGGCCTGAGGGACGAGCCAGAGGGCGCAAGCGGTAATCATGTAGTATGCAACGGGATCACTTGCTTCCTCAAAAGAATGCGTGGGAGAATATATCGGGTATCGCCGTGCTCAAGATGTTTGCCATTGACATGCGGCACGCAATATTAGCCTAAGTGCCTTGACAACGATGACGAAAGCTGAGCGTTGAGGTGCGTAGTAGTACTTGGTTTTGATTTTATTTTATTTCCAACTTGTCATAGGACTCTTCTGCGGCCTCTCTCGTTACATTGCGTGCCAATTTGGACACCAGACTCGCCGTCGAGCAAAGCTCACTGACGTATTTTGTCTTTGTGTTAACAGATCCTCGGCTAATGGTTGTTTATACATGCTGGCCAGAATTCCTCCAACCGAAACGCGAGCTCAGCCGAGACTGTCATAAATAAAGTAATGGTAAAACGCCATATGTATGTAAGGAATGACTTTAAGTGAAAAATTTACTCTGGTAGCCGATTCAGATTTTACGGAATTTAAAGTGTTCAACCAGTCTCAATCCTCGAGTCAACCATTGGCAGACCTGCTCATCCGTTTGGCTTCTTCAAAGATGGTCCGCTCAGTCTCAGTCGCTTTCATGGTGATCGCGATCTTAGGCGACGCAATCGGGAGCACTCACGCTGTTGGTGACACGCTCACTAGTATTCTTGATTCTACCCTTTCATGGGACGAAACCTGCCAAAAGATTGCAACCTCAGTCTCTGAGAAGTCAAATGTCTACTCTGTCGGTTCGTCGCCACGTCTATCTTCGCTGTACCCGAGTTCGTTCGAGCACTGCGTCCGTTGCAGCCTCGGTCAACTACCTCAAAGGCATTAAACACTGGGCCTCGTCAAGTACCCAGCTGGCAGCTTGTTCGTTCGAGCCTGGTACACCGGAAGATGTTGGTGTTGCGGTAAGTATCCTCATTGCATTCATGCCTCTTCATCCAACAAAGGGAATGCACTTAGTTGCAAATCCTTGGTCAAAGACGGACGCCTTTCGCGGTTTGTATCGTCTGACTTCCGATTCTTCCAAACTCTTAGGGTCTTTATAGGTCAAGGGTGGTGGTCACGCCACCAATCAAGGCTTCTCTTCCACCGAGGGAGTCCAGATATCGATGTCGAGGTTCCGTGATATCAGATACGATAGCGCCGCCAAAACAGTCACGATAGGAGCGGGTCTGCTTTGGGATGATGTCTACTCAGCGCTCGAGCCAGACGGCGTGAATGTTGTAGGCGGGCGAGTATCTGGCGTGGGCGTCGCCGGGTTTACCCTCGGAGGAGGTATGCCTGAAGGCGTACTGGTAAAGGATATTTTCAACGTCTTAAGCAGGCTACTCGTGGCTCTCGAACCAGCATGGCTTGACAATCGATACGGTGCACGCATTCCAGCTGGTCATGCCTAATGGAACAGTCATCGATGTCACCGAGACATCAAGTCCTGATCTGTTCTTCGCTCTAAAAGTACGTACGAATTCCTGGTCACGAATATTTGGCCTAATTGACTTGTGGCAGGGCGGTATGAACAATTTCGTGTGTAGAAATGTTTTTCTAGTGAGAGGTTGTTAATCGCCCCTCAGGGGATCGTGACTACTTTTACGTTGAAGGTGTTCCCGCAGACGCAAGTTTGGGTATGTACACATCCATTTCTAAAGCATCCATCGACTATTTTAATCCGAGAGATGAAGGGTGGTGTACTCCTCTACGCGGTGTCGGGAACCTTAGACAGTACTGTTCAAGATAAGATTTCCCAGGCGACGGCGAATTTCGCTGCAAACAACAAGGACCCGAAGGCGGCGATCATTGCATCGTATAACTACCTCGGAGGTTTGGTAAGTGCCTTTTCGATGCGCCGTTTGAAATTCAACTCAACCGGTCTCTCATTTTCACGCAGGCGGAGCCCACCGTGATCCTCTTCTATGACGCGCCTACTTGTCCTCCTGGGGTCTTTGATGAATTTTTAGCGATCCCTTGGTCGATCAAGGCTGTTGACACACGCTCCTTTTCTCAATTTGTGAGTTCTATACCTCAATACCAATATGTTCCTACGCGGTGAGCATGTTCCTGCCAATGCTGCAGAATGATCTTAAACGCCTCATAGTGCTGTCTTCAACTCGATCTCTCTGGTAAACTACCCACTCTCTTTACTCCAAACGATCGCAAATGAAGCCAAAGTAAGCAATTTGTCTCACTTTTCGTTTCCGATATTAGTCGCTAATTCCTGCATTTTAGTCTTGGGCTGAAAACCTTGGGCCATCAGTATCTTTCATCAATTACGACGTAGAACCCTTCCTTCCTGATCTCTTTAACCATAATACGACTCCATCAGCCTACCCGCCTGACCGCACACGAGCTCTACTTCCTCTCGAGATCTACTATTCGTGGGTCTCACCGAGCTCCGATCAAGAGGTTCACGATGCCATACGAAAGACTGTGCAGACGATCCAAGCACAAGCCATCAAGGACGGTCAGGATGTTGCTGACGCAGCTGTCTATTCCAATTATGCCATTTTTGATACACCGTTGACCAAATTGTATGGCGTGAATTTACCGAGATTGCAAGCGATCAAGTCTGCGGTCGACCCACAGAATGTGATGGGCCTTGCTGGTGGTTTCAAACTCTAATTTCAGATACTTGGATTATTTATTCCAACTCCCGTCGTATATACCCCGAATACACATAACTTTGACTATAGAGCTCAGCCCTTGCGTTGAAGTGCAGTGAGGATTGCAAATCTGCGTCACACTTTTTTGCGTTCAATCAACTCGGATAGTAGCGATCAATGGTAACGAAGCTGCAAACGAGTTTATGCTTTTCGTGTTCCCCATCAGTGATAATTTCGATAGCTCGGGAGCTCGAGTAAAGGAAATAGAATAGTTCGCCGTTGAATCGCATTATGACAGAGACTGTATGGAAGTTCCATGCAGGCAGTTCTGGACGTAAATGTGCTATACATTGTAAGGGAGGATGTGTTATGTAGAGAATACGTCCCTATATCATACAAAACTATGAAGTTAGGAGCAGTCTACTTGTTCAAATTGGTAGATTCCGGGGACCGCCAAAGGACATCCCGCTCGGTCTTGATGCGAGTTACAGTTTTCCTGATCATCCGCACTTTTGCAGCAGCGTAAACAGAACCGATTTGCGGACGGCTCCACTCTGTTTGTTGATAATATGTAGCGTTACTTCGAAAATCAGTTAATATCAAGTTCTCACAGTTCGATGAAGCTCGCCCCATAACCTCCAAACGTGCACTGTGCTCCATTGGGGTACCTGACATCGAACTGCCCGCCGTCATCGCCGTCCGCAAACTGGAATTTGCTGGCATCCATGCAACCTGTTATCTAAAGCAGAAGATGATTGGTCCCCGTTCGTTGACAGGGCCGCGGTGGGTCATTCGAATGGTCACACTCACTTGCACGTATGATCCATCGTCCGCGGCTGAGTACGAAGCCCCTGTGATGAACCTGTCTGGAAAGGGATTTCCACAAGCACTTCCGTCTGTGCAATATGCTATACCGTCTTCCTCTGTATCAGACACCATCTCTGAAAGTAAAGGAATTAGACCGAGGGGGACGACTAAATAAATAACCTAACCCCCCGCGTTCCGTGGCAACAACAGCGCAAAATCGTTCGACCCTATGACGAACACAGTTGTGGAGGCAGATGCCTCCCCGGTCGGCTCTGGCGTTGGCTGTGGGTTCTGACGTCGCCATCTAGTAGGCATAGCTGCCCGCGATCCAGCTAACACCTTTCTTGAGCCCGCCCTTGCCTTGGACATGCTTTTAACGAGAGGTATGGAATTCTGGGCACCTCTGTTTCTGTTTCTGTTGCGCCGCACGGGTGAAGGCATGGTGGATGATGTATTGTGTCTGTCATCATGTATGTGTTTGACAGTTCCCGCTGGGACCGTGTGCTTGACCTCTGATGCATCGATACGGTACATAGATGATAGGCGAGTCGGACCTGCGAGTCGTTCAATATATCTAGACGCGCTCGCCGCTACGACACAGAGGTAGACGATAATCGACGTCTTGGGAGCCTTGAAGGAGAGAATGACCTGCATGCAGAAGGGGTGTGAGCCGCGAAATCAAAGTTAATCGTAGTATAGGATGTAATGTTGAGTTCAGCTGTTTTCAGGGAATGCTGGGAATCAGCCTGGGATCACACTAACAATGAAGCGGAGTTCAAGTTCAGATACGCGTCATGGTCACGTGGGTTGATTTGTTCCTGGACCCGTCGGCCATATTTCCAGACTAGACATCTCAGATGGCAGAATTTCAACACTCTGCCTCCTTGCTTTGCGTCATCTGTCCGGCCTTGCCTGTCTGGCAGGACTTCAAATTCTTACTTTTGTTCCCTGACAGCTCCTGTCGTAGTGCAGGTCTGAATTGTACCACTCAGGCTCTCAGCAGGCTACATGGGAGCGAGATGTTGGGTCCAAAGATGCCCGGAGGGCCATGTTATCCACCTAACAGCCAGAATACACGCCTTATAATCCGATGCTATCATTCAACATTGGCCACAAACTAGTACTAACATCTGTGCACTATGATCATTGGATATATTACTTTTGTGGATTGCCGTCCCGCCATTTGTCACTTCCTGCATGGCCATTCAGACACCTGTCTACTTCGATGTTTTTCTGTGTCCGACCTGCTTACGGTGCCGTCCTTCTTTTGCAGTTCCTCCCACTTCCCTCGGATATGTTCGTGGTACTTGCGACTGCTTCGCGAGGTGTCTCACCTCTGCAAACTCATCTGTTGCCTGCGCTCTTAAAAACGCAGCGCTCTCTACCCTGTGCACCAAACAATTGGGCCGTTGATATCCCTGATCTCCTTCGACCACGCCTTCGCCCACACCCATCGGTCGCCCGTCCCGCCACAAAGATCCACCTGTCCGCTCTAGCGTCTTGATGATATCCAAGCTTTCCCCAGGCGGGATCGCCCAGGGATGCGACGGTGTCTCGCATGTCATGTCCACCTCCTTTCTCAACACCCGATCAACGTCGACTGCTGAAAAGAATGCCACTCCTTGCGGTAAATCGTCCATGCCAAGCTTGAACGCAAACAAGCTGCGCGTCCATAAGTTGGCGATCTGCAATGCCAGTGTGGCGCGGTACTTGTCTGTTTCGGAAACAAGATACCGCAGTTCGTCGTGTACGGAAAGAAGAAAACGGGCGTTAATATCGTATGTTCGTGTGAGATGGTCCATCGCGACGAGCAAGAGATGGAGGTAGTCCACCCCTGACGATTGGACGACCCAATTGATCCGCGACGTCATGTAATCTGCCCCAAATTCGGCTGGTAAATTGTCTTTTGAAAGAGCTGCGGTGATCCCACACCCCAACGCAGGTGTCTGAGGCCTGTCTGATAATGCAATCTCCTCCAATTTATTGAAAACAAAACTCTCTGTTCCACCGAACCAGAACTTGCGTCCAAAGAGATCTGATCGATGGGTATTCTTACCCTTGGTCGATGCGTACAGGTTTTCAGCTAGTTTTTTGGCTTCCTCGGGTTGCATGGTTGCACTGGACTGTAAGAGTAGCAACACGGCATGCTTCATTCCGGCTCCATAGATGCGCGAATAATTGAACACTTTAGCCTGGTCACGTGAGATCCCCAGAATGCTCGCTGTCTTGGAGTGCAAGTCCGTTCCCGCAGCCTTAGTCCCCTCAAGCGTCATCCAACCGATTGCAGTAGCGCCATGAAGGCCAAATTGTGCGTCGCCCATGCAACTTGATATCCAAAGCTCCTCCGAGTCGACGTCGGCCCCCACGATAGCATATCCTGGCGGAGCGCGAACCATAGCCTTGAGCTCCGAACCCACTCGGTTTTTCTTTGCATTACTTGCTGTCAACCAGGTCTTCTCGATTGCCCGGCGCGTGACCGTGCCCATCGTAATAACTTGCGGAATAATCATACCCCACTTGTTCCCAGACTGGGGGGGGAACTGCATATCGACCCGCTCGTTTTGCCAAACGACCATCTGATTCAATATCCTATCCCGCGCGCTGATCCAGTAGCTGCATTGGGCGTTCATATCCAGGGCATCTTGGGCATTGTCCCCGGGACTTGTCAAAGTTCCATCCTGTGCGTATTTCATGAATGTCTTGGAGAGTGGACTTCCGACGTTAGCACTTTCTCCGTCTTTATGGGGAAGCTTGTAGAAGTGGAAACGACGCTCGTCCTTGTGCGTCATTTCACGTAATGTCTCGTCAGCGTCCTCTGAAAATACCAATGGCTGTGCACGTGTAGCGAATTCCGCGGTGCCGGAGACCCTAAACGTCCACCCATGCTCTCTCGAATAAAAAAGAGGATGGCCAATCCAAGACAGGCGAAGGAGGATCGGAGAGATGCGACTTCGTACAGTGATGTCTAGCTTCCCGGGCGGGAGGCCTTTCTTCGGTCTTGCAAGGTCCCAATACCATTTCGGCCAGATGACTCGAACCTTGGGAATATCTGGGCCAGGTAACTGGGAGGACTTCGTACGAGGGGTAGCGAGGACGGGTCTCCAATCTAATTGTCGTAACCAAGGGTCGTGGTCGTGATTCGTCTCGTTTGCAAGAGATTTCGCCAGGTTGATGATGCGAGCTTCCAGCTCGGCCGTGCGTTCTCCACCAGCGACGGCTAGAGACAAAGAGACTTCTGACGCGGTGAGTCGACCCTCATTCAGGTAAGGAACACCGTGAGTTGGTCCAAGAATTGTCAAGATCTTCCTTGAACTTCCGTTGGGGAGTCGTGCGACCTCGCCATCGCGAACGAAATGCCATTTTTCCTTTGTAGTATATCGCAAGGGGTAACCATCAAAGGATAGCTTGAAAAGAACTGGGAGCACACGATTGATGCTACTCGCGCTGAAGACACCATCCTTGAGGAGGTCACGTAGCCATGCTGGTTGTTTCTCCGAAGTAGACTTCGGCTGCGAAACAGATTGTGGACCCTGCAGGGGTGGTCACTGAAGAACCATACGCATAGAAGGCAACCTACCTCACCGTCGTGCACTCCCCTTGATTTCTTTGCTACTTTGGGTGTCCAATCAAGCTGGGAGAGCCAAGGGTTGTCCTTCCAAGAGCCAGTCGGCATCATGTCCTTTGTCTCCTCTGCGAGTTCTACAAGGTGTTTCTTGACCTTTCCCTCCAGCATTTGATACGTGTTCTCCGCATTACGCAGGTATTCCTCCCAGGATTCGTTAACTGTTAGAAAGCAGGTGCCCATCATAAGGATACCAGCAAACGACACTGGACTCGGACACCGTTCAAGGAACGTGGGCAGGACCTGTGCGAAGACCTGATGGGTCACGTGGACGTCCTCTGCGCAGTAACCAAGATAATCCTGAATATCCGTGAGGATTGCCTCTCGTGAGGACGTCATAAAATCCCCACGGATCCCTTTGTCGAGCTCGATACCGCAATATAGTTTTGCAACATCCGCCAGCGCGTTAGCAGACGTAAGGTCTTCCCAGCGCCGTTGCAAGAGGTCCGCGTCAGTGGCGTCGGCTTCATCACCTTCGAGCAGAGGCAGACTTTCCTCGATCTCGGCACGCAGACGACAGAGTTGTGCGCGCCGCGTAGTGTCAACTTCGGCCTCTGCTTGCGACGCGGCATCGCGCATAATTTCAAGCGCTGCCTCTGCGGCCTCGACACGCTGTTCGATACGCGCAGCCTTTGCGTTGCGGTGTTTCATCCAGGCTGGTCGTTGGTGTGACGATATCCCATTAACAGCTACGTGAAGCGACATGGTATCCATAAAACGCGTTCGTGTACCCCTGAGACTGTATTCTTCGCGGATACGCTGCCTGTCGTAAGAAACATTGTGTCCGACAACGATACGAGGCACCTCGGGATCACCGAAGGGAATCAGGTGTTGTACCTCTTCTGTCTCGCCAACCAACCATGGCGATATCCAGCAGTACCATGCGTTTTTGGACGCAGCGCAGGCAAGGACGGCATATGGGTGGTAAGGAGGCATTGTCTCGACGTCGAATATGAGCATTTGTTCAGGTAGACCATCGTGTTCTGGATACGCGACGTGTTCACTGTAACTCGACCCGTCTGGGAGGTAGTAATATTTCGTCCAGCCTGATTGGACGTCAAAATGTTCTGGCTTCGGGGGCAACGAATCCTGCGCGAGCTGCTTGGAAAGTGATAACCACGGTTGGGCACAGCGCTGGCCGATACGGTAAAAGTGCTCGTCGATGTCAGCGCCTTGGAGATTAGGGAGGGAAAAGCCTGTATCTGGAAGAACAGAGCCTTGTTTTGGATCAAGCCCATGCATATGGAGGTGGTCGCGTGCAATTTGGACGAAGGAGGGTTCCGGTAATTGAAAGGCTGCATGTTTGAAAATCTGGGCGTGTAGCTGGCGGGAGAGCATTTGCACGCCTAGCTCGTTCCGTTTAACTGCAGATTAAACGTCTTGTTGGTTCGTCGAGCAAGGCTAGATGCGTGGAGCGTACCATGTGGAGCCTGGACGGTACTTGTGCCTCCATGTGCCTTTTCTCTCCTCGGGCTCGCCTGAGCTTTGGACTCGTCATCCTCGTTCCTTTTCTCCTGTGAACCTTTTTGTTTCGGCCGTAGGGATGGAATATGCAGTTTGCGAGCTAAGGAAGAAGACTTTCGCAGCGGACTCAGCATTGGTTGGCTGTCGACTACCAATATCATGGTCCAAGGCGTGAGAACTGCAAGCTCAGGCTGCTGAAGAATTCGACGGCCTCATCCCGACTCGATGTGAAGTACTCGGATTATTGTAAACTTGCGACTGGAGTAAGACAAAATTGTACCCTGTAAAATTTTTGAACTCATCTACCAAGGAGACCACTTATTTCTACTTCAGTTCGCATTACCACAACCTTCTGCTCTTCCCAAAGTTTTCCCGAGTACTCAATATCCTGAATGTAAGGGTGCGAGGAAAGCGATGTGGACAGTTCAACCACGAGTCCCTCGGCGGAAGAGCTTCGACTCACCCGGTATCCAGTTGTGTTGCCGGAAATTTATAAAAACGGCCACATATGTCTCCCACCCCTGTGTCTTTTCCTCACCTCATGAATTCAGGCAATCGGACCTGTTCTTCCACTGGCACGGAAGCACTGGAGGAGGATCCAGGCGCCTATCCGATTCCGTTCAGTACCGCGGACACGGAGTTGGGCAGCCGCCTGGACTCCATTTCTCCTTCACTCCGCTATTGGGCGGTGCAACCAAAACGCGCGACCTGTTCTTGGGTGGGTACAATGTTGTAATCTCGATATCTGACGCTGATATTTCACTATCAAAAAGTACAGAGAATTGGTAGAAGCGAATAACAGGTATGAAGATTGGCTTAACACACAGCCTCCGGGAGCATATCCAGTGCCCTTCGGTGGTGCGCAAGGGAAAAGACTAGACGAAATTGAGGATGGTCTCCGCTACTGGGGAGCCAATCGCAATTGCCAGTCTTTTAACTGGGTGCGTTCTTTATTATGTATCTTTCCAGCATCGTTTATGCACGTGTGGGTGTAAACAGTACGATTCTTTCAAGAAAGCAAACGATCGATATGAGCAACTCCTCGCCACTACCCGGAAACCTGGAGATTTTCCACTCCCTCGAGGGAATAACAAAGAGTATACTGATATGCCAATCAAGAGTGTTCCGCAAGTGAAAGTATGGTGGGCATTGCGCCCCTTGAATGCGCATGAGGGTTGGGTATGTCCTAGTATCGTATCCTGTCACTACGTTGACACGACGTTACACAGTATGGGCCGTTGTATGATGCTAATAAACGTATGCTGGATGACAAATATAAGTCACGCTCTCCGGGATCCGAACCGATTTGGTTCGGCAAGCGATATCGAGGCTATCGCTTAGACCAAGTGCTTGAGCGCAAGGGATTTATGGACTGGTGTTTTTCTAACTTAGATGGAACTGGGACGGTACAGTGGTTTCTCTTATTTGACCATACAAGCTTTCATGTTTTGTTGTTTTTCTAGTACCATCGACTGAAGGATTTAGTCGAACGCCTTGAAGAGTGGCGACGGGCACATCCAGAGCGTGGGGGCCCTCGCCGGCGGAGAAAAGCATCTTTCATCCAGAACCCAGTCGGCGAAGCGGTCGGACCATGGGACGACTCGCCAGGCTCGGCGGGTGAAGAGGACGAATACGAAGAGGACGGGTTCATCCAGTCTGATAGCGCGGAACTGGAATACGCTACTGACAATGATGAGGTGCTTACAGACGATTCAATAAACGATAATGACGATAGCGAAGATGAAGTAAATGACGATCTCGAAGACTCTGACAGGCCAACAACCCCGGATGTGCAAGCTGGGTCTTCTACATGTTACCATGGCAAGCGTAAACGTCCAAACGTTGTCCAGTCAGATGATTCGGGGGAGCCGGATAGTGACAAACGTGTTGGAAAACTCGGTAAACGCTACCGAGTGCCGTGCAAGGACTCCGAGTCGGAGGAATAGGTTGAACACCTGCAGCAGTGCTATTTATACAGATTGTGCTAGAAATGTACAAGTGTAACCTCGAGGCAAGCTAATAGTTTGATCACAACAAGACCTGCTCAAACTGGACATAGAAGGGGTGGACTTGTGTCCTTGTCCAGTGGCACATGGCAAGGACCGCAAGTCCGCAACTAAGATTGCGAAGGAGGCTAGCGCGAGAAGTCAAACGCGCCAGCGGTGTCATAGCAAGTCCCACGCTATAGTGAGACTGAGTAACTCGTCATAAACTCACACGCCATGATTTGCGTCCAGGCGGTAAATCCAGGCACTCGACGCTCAGCCGCATATAGATCTACATCAGGTTTCCCGGCTGTGCCAGTCGAGCGCAGCGCGCCAAATGCGGGTGTCCGGACAAATTGGCACCATGACAGTTGAGAGACTTCAACATCCTCGTCCAGTGCCACATTATTAATTTTTATATGAACTCCGAGTCTCCGAGTACGCCTAAAACTTTGCCTGTGGGTCCCTGGATTACGATGCTCTTACATGAAGCCATCACTGGACAAGAAAAAACAGTCAGCGTCATTCCTTCCAGACTACTCTCTTTACGAATATCACTGGGATGGGCCCAAGCGTCTACACGTGCCTGTTTGGGAGCCCAGACAGACAACGCTCCATGTAGTGTTTGACGGTGAATCCAGGCACTTTTTTTCCACTGCACGCATCCTCGTCTACTATAGTGGCGGGTACCAGAAGGACGCTCGATCTAACAACGTCTGGGTGCGTCTAGTCATGGTAACAAGACCTGCTGTGTTATTTATCTTTACGAACAGGACATACAGCAACTGGAGCCAGTGATTCATTCGTTTAGAAGTCAACTTCGAGATGCACCTCCCAACCCATCTTCCCTTCCAAGACTTACGGTCGCATTTGAAGTTGCAGTTGGACAAATCTCCTCCAAGTCATGTGCTTCAAGTGGCATTCTCATTCTTCGTTCTCCTACGAGCACCCTGGAGCTTCGCCGCAGTTCCATTAGTATTCTCCTAGAATACGAGCTCTCCTTGACCTCAGACACCTTGTCCATGGCTCTATCCTTTACTCACTCTACTATGCTATGCACTCCCATTATATCAGGATCTCTCGAACAGTTGACCATGCCACCCCATCCTGCCTCTCGGATCGAACACGTCACGACACGTATCGTACGCGTTCTGCCTCCCAGTTCTTTTCGCCAAAGGATTACCAATGGCCGTCTTCCTACGGAGCTTCTGATCAAAGCGTTTGAAGACGAAGAGTTTCGCACTAGCTGGCACAATGATCTATTGTCATTCGCACAGGTGTGCCGTGCATGGTCATGTGCGATGGATGTCCTCCACTCTAGATTGTGCTTCTCGGACGACGACGAACCCGCTCTGTCAAGGCATCTTTTAGACGTTTACGCACTGGCAAAGGCTCTTAGTAATCGGCCCATCCTTGGCCGTGACTTCTGTCACTTTACCACGAACAATGTTGGAAAGTCGCAGGATTGGAAAGAGGGCCTCTCATCTCGCAGGAACCAGGCTCGCTTTACAGAAGCACTGATAGCGATCCTTCGGACTACGAAGAACGTGCAGCGTTTGCACCTGGCTCAGCTAGATCCATCTCTAGCGTATACGCTCTTTGCAGTTCTCTACGAACTTCGCGACGTGCACACGCTTTCGATCGGGCAGGCAAAGGAAAATTTGATGGGAGGACTTCTCAAGGCACATCGAACAAACGGCGAGATGCGCCTGCTCAGCGTCGTCCAGCTCGCGCGCTGCTTGGCAAAATGGCCGGCGCTGGTATCCCTAAAAGTGCATCACCTCCACTCCGGTATCCTGGGCATCTGGCGATTCGCGTTACGGCCCCCGTCCTGCGCCCTGACGCAACTCACGATCAGCCAGTCACACATCGGGGACAAGGATCTCGTCCACCTGATTGGGTCGTCTGCCAAGACCCTCGAGCGCGTGGTGCTCGACCAGATCGAGGGAATCACCAACGTTGGTCTGTTGGCGTTTCTCCTCGCTGTTGCTCAGAACGTGGCATACCTGACCGTGCAGGACGTTGCGCTTCCCCCGTTCCGACAGTGGGGGAATCTCGTCATTGGACGCACGGAGCGGGCGTTAGATGCAGCGGTGGACAAAATGCCTCGGCTCAGAGAGCTGCGGATCAGCGGGGACGTAGCGAGCGAGTTTATGTTAGATCGGAGGTCCAAGATGTTCGTGGCACACGACACCTCGGACGAGACGCGGATGCCCGTGATCCGGTTGTGGTTGAAGGACGTGCCCAGGCTGTGTGGGTTTAGTGCTGATGGCAGGTGGCCAGGGTGGTGCACTCCTGGCAAGGCCCCACGTCACTAGTTATCAACGCATCTCTGGAAGGGTTTACAGGTAAGGTGGTTTTAGGTGCACTTGAACTACGCTACTACACTATAGTCATGAAAACATAATTCGGATGACATGCGCTCCTTGGTAGGCAATTAGCTTTATCCCACTTGAAGTTGTATCACATAAATCCGTACTTCAGATTGATTGGTAATTTCATAGCGTATATCTATGAAGACAGTAAGGGATACCAAAGAGTAAGATCGTGGATTTGGTAACAGAAGGATATGTGTGCCAGGGCCACCTAGCCTGCCATCTTCAAGCGCCACGTTCCACTCTTGTCCACCGAGTTCCGCGGAGAACATCTACTCGCTTCACGCTTCCCAAGTTTTTCGTCCTGAGAGTGGCAACACTCGAGGTATGTACGGGGTAGTACAGCGCGGCCCGATAGACGGGGGTGCTTCAGCATAAACACAACCGACGAACCCGAGTGGGATGCAGCATCAGTGAGCAGAGTAAACGCTGGTTTGTGAGAGGGGGAACCTAAGCGCGAAAGAGAGGATACGGCGAGAAAGATACACTGTGGTTCACTAGCTTAGATTTCCATTTTTCGCAATTACTACGTGTTGCTGGTCCTCAAAGCCACACTGACGATATTCAAATGCGGTAGCCTTCTGAAACGTAGTCGAGTCGCCCGAATCCGGGCGTGGAAGGAGAAGATGAGCCGCGTTCCAGCATCTCAAAAGTGAATGACATACCAAGTGTTACACGAATCTCTTCATTAGCCCCATTACCAAGTTCGTTGTCACTGCTATTATATTATCGAGAGTGCTGGAGATGGCGCCCCGATCTTGTCATCGCCATCTGATGCTGCTTCAAAGTTTTGTACTGTCTTGGCTCCGAGTCACCACAGGCGTCTTCTAAGTCGCCCCGTAGTCCACTTCAATAAACCAGCAGAGACAATGACGGAGAGCTGTAAATTTACATAAATGAGCCGAAATGTGTTACAGTGCATACAAATAGACTCAAATAAGGAAATCGTGACAACGGCTGGGGCCGCTGGGCGCATTGCAAGAACGTCACCAGGCCCTTCAGCCCCTTGCCACGATGTCCCGGCCATGTCACACTCTCCATAACACATCTCCCGCATACCGACTGAACGTACTCCCCTTCAGCTACCCATGATTTACTGGCACATCTGTGATCGGAGCTGAATCCTCGCCAAAGCGCGACCCCAATTCCTTGAAGTTCGTCGCCTCTGCCATGAATGAACTCATGAAAATGTACACTGGAACGTACGTTCAACGGTGCAAGGAACGGATCAATGGGGTCCATCTGGTGCATTCGTCGCAATAAACTGGCACATTGAGGCTCTGCAGGCTCGATGATGTGTGGGGCCGATTGCAGCACATAACACTAGGGGCGAAGACATCCGGGACCAGCGGTCAAATCATTCCACCCGTCGAATTGTCATTGTCGTCTCAGTCATTCTCTGTTGAGGTAAGACACTTCGTTCCAGCGCCGACCACCCGGACACTTACATTCACCTGAGGGCTCCTGCAATCTTCGGAGACAAAGTTAACGCCACATCTAAGACACTTTGCTCTATCTTACATCTTCCTGTGTCCGTCGATCTTTTTTTGCCTTTCGGAGTCGCACTCATGAGGAGCTAAACAAGGTCCCAAGCTAGACGAGACGTCAGGTTGTAGCAATAAGCTTGTCGTAGTATGGAGGTATTTATCGCCTCCCCTCGCATGGTTCTGTCGAGGAGGACGAGCGTTTCATGCGCCTAGATGTTCTTCAATCCACTCCCCCTTCCCATTCGACATGCAGGCACATTCCGCCTCTTCAGGTTCACCAGGGTCAGCGCCCGTTGGCGAGGTGGAGTCGTTGCAAGTTCAGACAACTATCCTAGCTTCGCATACGAGCGCCTTTCAGAATTTAACCAGACGACCGCGCTACAGTCCCAGCTGGATACCCTCCAGACCTAGACCGCCTCCCTCCACGCCTGGTCGGCCGCGCTTCAGACTATGTTAACTGGTCTTCAAAATACCGCATCGACGTTGCAGTAGCAGATCGCGTCGCTCTATGCACAGAATGACGCATTCCAGGCACAGGTGGGGAGGTCGGAAGAGCGGATGCGTGGTTTCGAGCGGAATTATCGAGACGATGGTCAATTTTCAAATGAACATTGTGCAGCAAGATGGGGTCTCATTCAGTATTTTTAGGAGCCGAAGTGGGTGAGTCAATCATTCTCCGAGATCGTGTCCTTTTTGTCACGGGTGTTGTATCTTCTTTCAACCTTGCTCCCGCGTTGACTTGTCCGTATGTAGCAGGACAGTCCTGGATGACTGAAATAGGAGTACGTCAACCAGCTGGGTGGACTGTGAGCCAGGGTGGGGTTTGACCCCAATTGCTGTCGGTCTGAGTGTACGCAACTATGCATAGTTGTGATCCGCCGGATTGCGCAGCATCATCGCGCTGGCACCCTACACCCATCTTCGTCAGCGCAAACTTTCCTATCCGTGCGTTATCTCAACCTATGCTAACTTGTTTTATCATAGCAATGAAACAGAAGGTTACTTTGGTAGCAACATCGCTCTTCATAACGTCTCATTTCTGCAGGCCGTGTCGGTGTCTTTACTAGCCCTACCACCCAATTATCGTGGTCCTCGTTGCAAGTATTAGGACTTACCCAGAGCCAGACCCAGCCAGGTCAGGGTGCTGATAAGGTTTCGCAATTGTGAGCAGCCGACGGTGCGACTCGGACGCTTCCGGTCGACAATATGGATCCGGAGTCACCAGTGCCAGAAAGCGCCGTCTGTGTTACTGTACGGGCAAATGGCGATCCTGGTGACCGTCGACGTCCTCTTGTCGAACATGGTGCACGAGATAACGTTTACATAGTGTGTGAGAAGTGTTACATGCGCTAAGGTATACAATGTATAATGACCTGGGTTTACACTGGGAGAGTGAGATGCTTCCACCATTCATTACCCGTCCTCGGCATCTGGGGATTCGCGTTACGAACCCCGTCCTGCGCCCTGATGCAACTCACGATCAGCGAGTCGCACATCGGGGACATGGACCTCGCCCACCTTTTTGAGTCGTCCGCCAAGATCCTCGAGCACGTGGTGCTCGACTGGATTTGAGGGGGTCATCCAACGTTGGTCTATTATCGTTTCCCCTCGCCGTTTCTCGGAGCTTGACATACCTGATCGTGCAGGACGTTGCGCTTCCGCAGTTTCGACAGTGAGGGAATCCCGTCATCGGACATACGGAGCAGGCATTGGGTGCAGCAGTGGACAAGATGCCTCGGCTCAGAGAGCTGCGGATCAGCGGGGACGTGGCGAGCGAGTCGATGTTGGATCGGGGGTCCAAGGTGTTCGTGGCACACGCGTACGGCACCTTGGATGTGACGCGGATACCCGTGATCCGGTTGTTGTTAGAGGACGTGTCGGGGCTCTGTGAGTTTGCCGCTGATAGCAGCTGGCCAGGCAAAGTCCCACCACTGATCACCGATGCATCTCTGGAATGCTTCGCAGTTAAGGATTTTAGGTGCACTTGAACTACGCTACTACGCTAAAGCCATGAAAACATATTTCGGATACCGTACCCTCCTTGGTAAAAAGATTAGAACTTTATCCAAACTTGAAGTCGTATCGCATAAACTTGTACTTCAGATTGTCTCGTAATTTCATGACGTATATCTATAAAGATGAGAATGAAAGCTAAAGGTAAGATAGTTGACTTGTGAACGAAAAGGATATGCGTGCCAGGGCCACTTAACCTGCCGTCTTCAGGCGCCACATCCCGTTCTTACTAGGAATCAGTCCCATCCACTCAAACTTTCCGCGAAGAAAGTCTACTCGCTTCACCCCTTCCAGTTTTTCGTCCTGAGAGCGGCAACGCTCGAGGTACGTAATAGTGAGACTGTTTCGATCCTCGTCGTCCAATTCACTGTTATAAAAGTCTTGTTTGGATATAGGCTTGTTCAGCGAAGCGAACAACTGCTGGAAGAAGTCCGCCAGGGAGATGTATGGCGCGCCATTTGCCTTGACTTCAATATACCAAGGTAAACGTGGGTGGTAGACTCGCATGTATTGAGTCGGTGGACGCGTCACGGAATGATCCATATCGCTCGTAAGTGGAGGTCGATCCAAACCTCGGAACATGAGCGTCAGGGGCTCGCTGCGTAAGTCATACATTGTTATTGGCCGCGATTTGCTGTATCGGAGGTATGGATGGATGTCCAGCTTGGCGCTGTCGACGACATCTACAAAGTGTGATAAATAAATGAGGGGTATTTCCGAAAAGGATGCCGACTGACCGTCCAAAAGCCGGGCGTTGTTGGACCTACTGCGGAACATGGATGCAAAACCAGATTTGAATTTGAAATCATTTCTCCACTGCTGGGGACGTTCGTGATACATGGAAGAACCAGAAGAGGTCGAACGCGAAAAGGATGATGAAGGGGTATGCATGTCGAGAGCGCGCGGGGTAAAGGCTTGGACATCTGGCATTCTTGTCGGAAGATCTAAGGGAGAAAGATCACCGCCCTCTGCTGGCCAAGGTATGTGTCCATGAGCAGAATTCGATCTCTTGTGGGGGTTTGGTTGTGGGCGCCCTCGAGGAGGAGGATCGCGTGATTGTATATCTTGATGCAGGGGCTGACGTGGGATGTACGGACTTGGGCCCGATTGCTGCTGATAAGCCATGGCTTCGTACCATTGGCGCCAAGCAGCATATGGGTCTGGTGGGGTAGGGAACGAATAACTGGGATGTCTGTATGACTTATCTGAGTAAGAAGTTTGGGATAATATACGTGAAACATACGGAGGAAAGGGTGAGCCCCAAGGATATTGCTGCATACCCGAGGGTGCTGTACGAGGCGGAGGGGGTGGCCCTGTTGGCATAACAGACCGAGCTGCACCCGGTCCTGGAGTCGGCTGAATGGTGCGGGGCGGCGGCTGAGCGCTCATGTTGTTTGCCTCTACGAGGGGAGGCATGTCTTCCCAAAGTGCCCAAGGGTTTGCCATGGTGAAGTGTCAGTTGGCGGAACAACAGAGTTACTGGGCCTGATTTTATCGGAGTCAGTCGTATCAAGTTGCTGTGCTAGGCGATACGATGGCAGCTGTACCAATGGCGGCCCGCCCAGTCAGGGCGGTTTCGAATGACTTAGAAGCTCGTATAAGACCAGATCGTGGCAACGATTGAGCCTAGAAAGCCAGAGCCAATTGGCGGTCCCGGGCGCTGGCGCATTTTCAAGCAGGTGACTCGGTCCTGAGCAAACCGAAAAAGGCAATCGAATACCATCACCGCACGGCTTTCCGAATGTGATAGCACGGCCCTCCGGGCATTCCTGGACCCACATCAACTCGACACTTCATTCAAGTTTGTGTATTTAAACTATCATACATAGCAAAGCAATCCCTTTTGTCACTCAGGCCACAACCTCCTCGTGAAGTCTGCATTCAACGTGACATAGCCCATCAGACAATGCAATTAGCCACATTGCAAACTCACCTGTCCAATGCCAGCATGATATCAAGCAAGTCATACTCACTTGTGTGCTCCACGTGAACCTCTGTCACCAGGCGTAGGACAAGATAAGGACAGTTCCAATTCTTATTGACGTGACATCCAACGCTGGCAATTCCAAATTCACTTTCCCCCATTAATTGATCATGACAGGGACGAGACCACTCCAAACATCATCTGCCAGGAAATAAGCCACGATCATCCGTGGACATCCAACCTCAACGTTTGAGCGCTGCAGCTCTCGATCTCTATGAAAACTTTAGTACTCTCCACCATGTCAGAGTGCCACTCACTCATTCAGTGCAGTCGTAATGAGTGGGAGATCATCATCCCAGAGGTCGCTGCATGTCTCCTCTTCTCCATCGAACTTCATGACAAAGAAAGGTGACCTGATGAGTCCGGGAGGCCCTTCATCGAGAGCCGCGTCAAACAAAGTAACCTCACATTAGTGCAAGGCCGACGAATAGCAAGAACAAAGACGAGCAGTGGCAAGGATGATGCAGACGAAGGGCATCTACCAGCCACTCGTGACGATATCGAGTGGTAAATGATTATGGAATGGCACAGGTGGGAGGCACCCGCACCCAC
>JBBPTU010000238.1:0-31958 GCA_038094295.1 Tylopilus aff. beelii | reverse complement strand
TAGTAGGTAGAGCTATGGCAACAATAGTCTTTATAACACGTTGAGCCAGACCACTCGCAAAAAAGCGAGAACAGTAGAGACATACCTGATCAAGTGCGGCGAGAAAGATGGAGCACATGAGGCCAAAAAAGACGATTACGAGGTGATTTCTTGGAATAACATGTTGTTCCTTCTCTTTCCACGACGCACCCGGTTGAGCTTTTGAAGGTAAATTCTCAAGCACGGCAGCGAACGAGTACATGGTTGAATGGAGGATGCTGGCGAACAACAAGGCAGTAATCAGGAAAAGGTGAGGGCATGCAGGGAGGCGCAATGCCGTGTTCCCAATAACATGCTATTTCCGAACGGCCCGAGGCGGCTACATTGATAAGGAGAGTACATGCCGACAAGCCGAAGACTCGAGAGTCCAAGACGACCGACCGGATCATATGCACTTAGTATCTGGAGCAATTTCAATCCTCTTCGCGCTGCAAGCAGGTCGATGTACCGTGCAGCATCTTACCAGTGGTGGAGTCAGGTAACTCAGCGACATAGCCAAATCTGGCAATGGCCGCCCTCAGTGGCACAGAAAACCTTATCTCAGCGTCTTGATTTCTGCTCTTGACCCTGTTCCGTTTACCTCTCTCTCTTGTCTACATAGAGCACTGTAATCCACCAAATGACTACTCAACCTCCACAAGCTCCAGCACAAGCACAAGTCCCCACCTTTAAACTTGTTCTTGGTATGTCAACTTCTCCACTCTCCACCCACGGTCTGTTCGAGTACTGATTTTCTCCATGTTTGATCGATATCATGTTCCTTTTCACTTCTCGTCGCGCACGAACATCTACCCTCAATGTCTCTGCGCATAACCTTGATATACGTTAGTTGGTGACGGTGGCACCGGAAAGACCACTTTTGTCAAGGTAAAGTCGTGACACGATAGCAACCCTCGAACCCGATCGCGTGCTGATCATTGCGGTCACGTAGCGCCACCTAACTGGTGAATTCGAAAAGAAGTACATTGGTGGGAATTCATTCACCATACGCGCGATATCTGCATCGTTGATGACAATTTACAGCCACCCTCGGGGTCGAAGTTCACCCCTTGGGGTTCTCAACCAACTTCGGTACTATCTGTTTCAACGTCTGGGATACTGCAGGTCAGGAGAAGTTCGGTGGCCTCCGTGATGGTTATTACATCCAAGGTCAATGCGGCATCATCATGTTCGATGTCACCTCGAGAATCACATACAAGAATGTGCCCAACTGGCATCGCGATCTCGAACGTGTTTGCGAAAATATCCCAATCGTTCTTTGCGGGAACAAGGTTGACGTTAAGGTGAGTCGATGGGTATTATAGGCGTCTTGAGGTCAGCCTAAATCAGATATTCTCATAGGAGCGTAAAGTGAAGACGGGCGCTGTTACCTTCCATCGCAAAAAGAACCTTCAGTACTTCGAGATCTCTGCCAAGTCGAACTACAACTTTGAAAAACCTTTCCTCTGGTTGGCGAGGAAGTTGGTTGGGTAAGCCTGCGTGCCTTTCGGCTTGCTAGAATGAACACAGAACTTGTGCATTGTAGAAACAGTGCACTCGAATTTGTTGCCGCACCAGCTCTTGCCCCCGCTGAAGTTGCCGTGGATGCCGCTTTGATAGCGCAATACGAAAAAGAATTGCAACAGGTGATTGCATCTCCATTCTTCAGTCAGCTATATATGTTTATCGACTTGGGATGCTAGGCTGAGTCTGTCCCTCTCCCTGAAGAGGAGGACGATCTTTGAACGTGCCCATTTCATGTGCTCCTTACGACCCTGGTCCCACAGTCTCTTGTTATTCACAGTTCTTCGCTTCCTTTATTTCATCATTCACCTCTCTTTACCACGTCTTTCAACTGCAAGAGTCAGTCATCTTGTTGTGGTCATATTCAGTGAGCATGAGCATGAATCATGTCTTTGACGAGCTAGCAGCATTCGTGAATGTGTGGAAGGCAGACAATTTATTACGACAATATCAGTAGAAACCAGGTGGAGAGAGTTGATGGTTCATAACTGTACTTAGGGACGAAGGTTCCCTGATTCCACTATCATCGGAAGAGAGACATGCAGTGCCCTCTGTGTTAACGAACTACAACCCACCAAGAAGCCCTTTTTCTCGAGGCTCGTAAGCTGCAGTACCTCGTGGCCATCATCTAGAAACTGCGTCTGAACAAATTGTGGCCAAGATAGGAATGCATTAAGTGTTTCCCGGTCTTTGATGCCCAACTGAACAAAGGCATCAAGATGACGCTCCAGGCTGGGCATCATGGAACCAAGAAATTCCCCGACAATAAGATCATGGTTCCTCTACAGCCGGTTGAGATACCATGCCTACCTGTTAGGAAAGATGGCTTACTGGTCTGTTGCCTGGATCGTCAGAGTTCCTCGTAGAGTGGGGACACTGAGTGTCGGCATCAGAACCCGACTGGTACGAACTGAGAAATGCATAAACTAACGGCACCGTCGGAGGCCCTGAGTTCTTTTGTCCGTTCCGAATGCGTGGACCTGGGAACCATGAGGTAGGGTCGCCTTCCGTCCACATATCTCTTCAGGTAGATGCGTGCTGGCCAGCTGTCCTCGTACTTTTTCAACCACGGGAGGCGGATCCCGGCCTGTGGCAGAGCGAGTGAGCAGTTCGTAGTCGATCAGTAACAAGCGCGCACACCTCCGCTATGACCTGATCCACGCGGTCTGGTACTTGCTCTTCCACGTACTTGAATGGGTCCAAGTACTGACGGTGGAGAGCCCGAACGGTCCTCTGCCAATATAAAGTCAAGACCGCACGAGATGTATGGTGAGATGCAACGAACCATCAATTCCCTGTGCTCTCTGGAGCCCTCCTTGATCCCTACTGCCCGAAGAAACGGCAGGGCGTTCCGGTTTGTATTGTGGAATATTGCCACCTTGCTGGGGTTTGGGAGGGGGACGACCCATCGGTCTGGTGCAATCCTGCAGGGATCCATCTTGCAGACGGGTCCGCTTCGCAGCTCAGGAGGGCTTATATGACATGGTTCGCAGCAGACAAGCCGTGCAGTCTACGCTTGGCTACCTTTGCGGAGTCAGTAGGATCGCTCCCGCACGTGACTGATAGCGGGATAAGGACGTGTACCGCACAGACCTTTGCTGTTGTCAATCATGCCTGTGAAAAAGACCCTCTCGCTCTACTCGCAACCAGACCCCGTCTTCGAGGACGACATCGACATCGACGGTCCACGGTCTCCCTCTTCCCCACCCTCCGCCGCAGCACCACCACAGCCCCCATTATCCATTCACACCACAGCAACCCCCCTCAAATCATCCCAGCGCTCTCCCCCAGACGCCGTAGCCCGCGGCCGCCCTCAAAGATCGCCCCCACTCCCTCCCATACCGGACCCTGCAACCGACATCACCCGCCTGCGTGTCCGCGCCCAACGCCACCATTGCTTGTATCCTGGCGCAACCTTCCAAGGAACCCAGAAGAGCGGCAGGAACAGCTACGATGTCGACGTCACCATTGTCGTACGTTCTACTTGCCTCGTCCCACCCATCGTGTGCTCACGAACCAAAGGACGTCGACTTTTCCTCCTCCTTCCTCTGCGGGTACCTCCGCATACGTGGATTGACCAATGATTGGCCCGAGTTGACAACCTACTTTGACGCAGAAATAATCGGCAGTCGCTATGGCTTCTTGACGGAAAAGTGGGGATCAAACGAACAAGAGGACATGGTGCACTGGCAACGGTTCCCGGCCTTCCGTCACGTTAAGAACGATCTTAGGAGACCGCATTTGACTATGCCAGATCGCGACCGAGGGGCAGTTTTCATGAGATGGAAGGAGAGATTCCTCGTCCCTGATCATAGAATTCAAGATATCAACGGCGCAAGCTTTGCTGGTACGTATACTTTGTGTCGTGAATGTCACAGGCGTGTGCAGCACGTGCCAAAACTTCGTCTTGTCTTCGATAGGTTTCTACTATGTTTGCGTCGACTTCAATCCGCAATCTTCTGGGACCAACGTTCGCCCAGTCACGCAGTCATTCCCTATCTGCTCGGAGGAGTGTGGAGAAGGTGATGTCCTAGCATCACCTTCCCCCGGAAAGCTAGAATCTATCCCTGTTGGCCGTCGTCGTCGAGACTCTAGTATTAGGCGAGGCGGACGCGGGTCCTCTGTCGGGCCCCGCTGTCCCCCGCCCGCTGCCAATATGAGTGGCTTCTATTTCCACCAAAATTCCGAACCGTGCGTGCATTCGCCTTTGAATTGCATCAGCCGAACGATCATTGACGTACATGTCTCAGGTATCAACAGTTATCACTGAGTCACGTTCCCGAACGCTCGAGCTCTTGCTTCGAGTTTCGTTAAATGCTATTGTCGTGAAAGATTAGTAGACCGCGTACTCTAGATCGTCGCGCTCTCCACTGTCGCTCTCCAAGCATGACTGTATATCCGTAAACTTGTCTGGTCCTCCCTTAGTGTTACCCCTCTCCCTTCCCTCCCTTCCTCGCGGTATTCTATACTACGTGTACTTGGTGTACATTCCCTGTCTTCGGTAATGGGTTCGATGATTATTGTCCACTCCATTCCAGTTACCTAAGTTTGAGACGGAGCCGAGGAGAACAATTGGCAAGATGCTCACGGCTTCTGAAATCGAGTTCAAATCACATTTCTGAAGAATGGTGAACTTTAGTCTTGCGACACCACCCCTGGTTCAAACCCTCAGTGGACCATGGTCCAAGAGGGCACTAGTACCGGGTGCATGTCGGACCGACTGCCCCGGTACATAATGCCGTGACCAAATTGCGTCGGCGTCCGCTGCTGCAAGCGGCAATTGAACGTTAACGTTGACGATGTCGAAAGATCAGCATCTTTGGCGGGGAAATTCCTGCCCTTCAGACCGTCTGTTTGTGAAATAGTGAGTATGTCAATATAACCAAGGCTCCATGTGGATCCTTTTCCTCATGGCAATTTACCTGCATCCATTTCTGTCGACAAACGTACTTCATCATGGCTGGACGCTAGCGCTGATCCTGCAGACGGTGGGCGAGCCTGGCTTGCCAACCCATGCTGCATCATGACGATGTGACAGGCCTCCGACGTAGCATCACTACGGCTCCTGGTAGACCTGTGTTCATCGACTCCGAATCCGTGGTACGTCGAGTCCTTCTAGCAACATGTGACGCTACATTATATGCAGTGCAGACGATTACAGAAGGCGTCTAATAACTGTGGAACATGGTTACAAGTGGGTCACCTACCGACGTTGGCGAGTATATTGACGTATGTGCGATGGTGATGGTTGCCGTACTGCCTTGGCCAGGACAGCTTCTGACAGGAACCCACGGGCTACTCGCACGTTTGTAGATTGGCAACTAGACGCTACAAAGTAATCCAATCCCCCATTCCTATCAGACGACACCCTCCTCGCGATAATGAAAACGTAGGTCGGCCTCGTTGAATTGGACTATGACGCAGATGTACACGAGTTGAGGCTTACAAACGGAGCCTACAGCATTATGCTGAGCTCGATATTAGCGGTGGAACTTTATGTCATGCCTACTTCTAGGGATCGGACAGGTGTCAAGAAGTTCAGGCAAGCATGATGTCGATCTGAAGAATAAGCATGTCAATGGAAATGGAAATGAGATATTACATGCATGTTGCTTTTACCTCGCTGACAGGGGCCCTTTCTGACTTGTGCACACAGCGTGGTATGCCGTAGCGCGCAATTCCTGCCGATCACCCCTAAAGAGAAATGGTGGAAGTAATCGACTTCTGTCGATCTCCACAATTGTTTGTTGCACGGGCAGTTCTGGATGTACGTTTTGCTGTAAGCTAAGTCTGCCGCGAATGCAGATCCGACGTGAGTCAGGTTGGCGTTTACTTTGTTCCATTTCCTCGTGCGAACCTATCGCGCTTTTGTTACGATTAAGGTACGTCCGATGTGGCCGGTCTGGAAGTATGGATGACCTCACTTGGTTCACCTACAGGAATAATCATTTGTGCTGATGAGAATTGCTGCTGCTTCCATTTTCAAATTTCGTGGTCAGGGAAGCTGTAGAAGCATACTCTACTACAGGAAGGATACGATTGGAGTGGTTATTTTGTTTATCTGGCAAGGCATTTCACCTGATGGGAATCATGACCGCTCTGAATAAGTGGATAGATTTGTGTTGTCCTGGGGGGCGGCAGGATATTACGAGATCGTATTCTCAGGCGTTTACGATCGTGGGTGAGCTGGCCAGTCGTGATAGGGGACCAGGTGTCGGACAGAACACGCAGAGTGCCTTTGAGGGAAAGGTACCCTGTTGATGTAGAGCCACGCGGCACACACGTGTAGATGATATTGGCTGATCGGGCCCACATTGCAGGCGAATTCAAGGCGCTCATGAGGCAGCATAACTCAAGGATCGGGTGAATGTATCCTGGTGACGACCGGAAAGGGATATCATGGGGATCATTGCAGGAGGTTCGCCGGCGGAAGCTAGGCAGACCACGGTCAGGAGGGATTTGGCAAGTTCGGAGATGGATTCTGTGCGAGGGCGGGGATGTTGCGGAGGGAAGGATATGAGACGGGAACATGTAGTAATTGTTGTTGTTCGGCCTTGACCGAAACCTGAGCGTGATTTCCCTTATCCCTTTCTTCACTGCGCAGGCAGCTCGACTCGGCTCAGCCTCGCCTGCCAGCGCGAGCAAGTCGACCTTGTCCGTCCTCCCTTTTCCTTCCAATACCAGTACATACCTTCTGTAATGGCCTCCCATCCGTCCGGGACCAACAACGTCGTCGGCGTCCATTACCGCGTCGGGAAGAAAATCGGCGAGGGCTCCTTCGGTGTCATCTTCGAAGGTGCGCCTCACATCCTCCCCGTCCTCCGTCCTCACACTCGTCCCAGGGACCAACCTGCTCAACTCCCAAACCGTCGCCATCAAGTTTGTGCGTCCGCAGCACTTCCCTCTCCAACACTTTCTCATCTTTTCTTGCAGGAACCTCGCAAGGCCGAGGCTCCGCAACTTCGTGACGAATGTCGTTCATATCGCATCCTCGCGGGCTGCCGTGCGTTCCCTGACCTTGCTCTGCCCCCATCAACCGACGACGTTTCTAGCCGGGATACCTCAGATCTACCACTTTGGTCAAGAAGGCCTACACAACATCCTGGTCATCGACCTCCTCGGTCCCAGCTTGGAAGACCTTTTCGACATGTGCGGACGCAAGTTCTCCACCAAGACCGTCTGCATGGCCGCAAGGCAGATGGTGCGTCCACTCACTCCCTAACGGCACTCATTTCTTGACGTAATCCTTTAGATATCTAGAGTGCAGACCATCCACGAGAAGAACCTTATATACCGTGATATAAAGCCCGACAACTTCCTCATCGGTCGCCCCGGGACCAAGGCCGCGAATGGTGGGTTCCGCTCGCTGGCGCTAGGATGACCCTTACCCTTATCGTGGGCCGTAGTCATTCACGTCGTTGATTTTGGTATGGCCAAGCAATACCGTGACCCGAAAACGAAACAGCACATTCCTTACCGTGAACGGAAGAGTCTCAGTGGAACTGCGCGGTATATGAGCATCAATACGCACTTAGGACGGGGTATATCGGATTTAATGAGTTCATCCCCGTTAAAATTTCTGACGCACTTACTTGGCAGAGCAATCGCGAAGGGATGATTTGGAATCTCTTGGCCACGTCTTTATGTACTTCTTGCGTGGCAGCTTACCTTGGCAAGGCCTGAAAGCTGCCACAAACAAGCAAAAGTACGAGAAGATCGGAGAGAAGAAGCAAACAACGCAGATTAAAGAACTCTGCGAAGGCTACCCAGGTCAGTCAGGGAGATTGCCGGTCCCAATTCTTGTCTGATCAGTTCCTCAGAGGAATTTGGTATCTATCTAAACTATGTCCGTAAACTTGGATTCGAGGAAACTCCCGACTACGATTTCTTGAGGGAATTGTTCACCAAGATCATGAAAAACAACAACGACGTTGATGACGGTGTTTTTGATTGGAATTTGTTGAATGGTACGTGCAATGTAGCTTTTTCCTTTCTTTGCTCACCAAAGGGACAGGTGGAAAAGGCTGGGAAGCATCGATGGTGCGTTTTCGATGTACGATCAATCGACTGCGAACTAATGATATGGGGGTGTGCAGGGCCAGCAACCGGTCCAGAATGTGTCTGCAGTCCAGCCTCAGGATCGTCGGCGGGACTTGGAGAGGCAACGTGATGCCGAATGGAGAAGGGCATCCCAAGGCAATCCGCAGGTGATCCCCCCGTCCCCCGCGCTCGTTCGTCATGGGTCGAAGCAGCGCAGGGTCCCCAATGCACTCACCCCTGGTACTGGCGGGGCCGCACAGGGTCAGACTACACCCTTGTCCGCAGCGGCTCAAGTCAACGTCCCGATATCGACACCTCAGAACCGGACGAGTTACAGCGGCGCTGCGCAACACCCATACGCAAACGCCACTCCAGGCGTGGATTACGGAAACGACGAAGCTTACTCTAATCAGCCTTATGGTCGTGCCTCTCCTATGGTATCGACTGTTGGTGCTGCACCACCGGCGATCAGTAACGTTCGTGCGCGAGGGAACGAAGTTGGTGTATCACAAGGAGACGAGTATCATGACCAAAACGGCGATGCCCAGGAACCCAAGTCAAGTTTCTGGAGAATTCTCACATGTCGGTGCGGTTAGACACCCATCTTCAACACGCCTCTCCTCTTGCTCTGCCATGCTACTGTGTTATCATGAACGTACATCATCACGCCACCAGTCGTTTCTCCGTTATCGAATTTCGATATACCCTCTCCCATTAGTTGCACCTTAATATCCGCTTCACTTGGTCATATGGTTTTTACCAGGATATGGTAATGCTGACATTTTCAGATTTCAAGATTTTTGCTATGATGGAACCCTAAAGAGCTCCCTTTTTACAATCTGATTAGTGCTTTGTGAGTTGGTAACGAAACATGTGTTCAAAAGGCTAGTTATGGGCGAAACATGTACACTCCAAAGTAGTGACGAGATCAGCTGAGAAAGCAACATTATAACAAGGACATGGATCACATAGCGGGCATTACATCAGTACGACGAGATTTGAGTGGTTGGTCAGAGGCAGTGGATGGAGGCGAGGGTGGCACTGCAATTGCTCCGTCAGTCAAGGTCAAGGAAATCAAGTGTTCGGGCACCAACTCTGGTCGTTCGCTTTGCCTCGGTCCTGTGCGGCTATCACATCGGCCCCCGGTGACATGCCGGGGACCCCAGCCTCGGTACTGGTCGGGGAACTAGGTGGGGTGGGAGTCCCACCCACTCTACCGCTACGACGAAAGGGCGGTCCTATTCGCTCCCTTCTGTTCGGTGGCTCAGGGGGACCACGTCTTCGGCTGTATTGCTGAACCCTAGGATAAGGTTGCGCTCGGACGTCTCCACGCCCTCTCATCCTATGGCTACGTGGTTCCACCGGCGTACGCCAACGATTGGATGGGGAAATGCTCTCTGGAGATGATGGCGTGGGGAGGGTCTCAATGGGAGGGTGATCCGACTCCTGACCCCTCACAGTTTGGGGTCGACTATCGGAGACGACGTTTCGGGTCCGCCATCTAGGATGGCTGGAGAATTCTCGGGGTGCAAGCGGGGTACCGTGGGATGGTGACGGCGGTGGACGTTGGGATCCCGAAGAAGTGTACCTTCTTTGAATTTCACCCAGGTTGTCGCGATATGTCGCGCGCTCACGCTTGTACATCTCCGCCTGAGCCCGTAGCTCACGATTGTCTGCTTCCAATCTTATGATACAAGTGGACATGTCCTCGGCAGGCTGGGTGGTGTAAGAGTTTCGAGTGAAGTTGATATTCTTTTGTACACCAATATCCCTATACTGAGGTTTCACGATAGGGGTGATTACAGGAGGAATTGGGTGGTCGAACGAGCCAGGTGGGGTAGCGACATGAGAAGCTGAACTAGTGCTATTTAATTGGAATGTCTGATTGAGTGCGTTGGCAAGAAAATTGTTACTGTTTGGCGATGATCGATCACGGGTAGCAAGAAGAGGACGAGTGCATTTAAATGATGATGGTAGCCTTCAAGTCGGTTGGCGTAAGGTTCTGCTTCTCGCCGCAGTGAGTGGGTTAGGCTCACCGAGAAGCAGGACCTTGTGGCATTTTCCTCTTCCTTTTCGGCGGCGACCGACTAGACGTCCCTTGCGCAGGTAACGGAAGGTTATCGGCGTCGGGAGATTCGGTATTGTCTGATAATAGAGTACCAATGATTCGCTTCCGCTTTTGCAGAGCAGACGATGAGACCTTTTCTCTTCTTCCATGCCACTTCACTTGTGGAATTTCAACGCCATCGAAGACAAGCCTTGGTTTCAACTGCGACATGGCCATAAGCTGAGTGTTGGGAAAAGTAGCTGGCACCGGTGATGGGAAATGGGAGGATTCCATAAAGGGTCGCCGGCGCGGTGCATCTGGAGCCGGGTTAGCGACGATCGAGCTACGTGGCGGAGAATCGAGTTCCGTCGGGAGATCAGTCAAGTCGCTAAGATCTCCCGGGTCGTCCACAATCGTGGATAGAGATGCCACCATAGGAGGTCGCCCTACGCTCAAAGGCAAGGAAGGTTCATGATGATTTTCAATAGTTGCAATGAAGGGACTGTTGAGTGTTTCGAGCGGAATCAATTTCGGCTGGGGTGACGTTGGATCGACGAGAGAGTCAGGGGGGGCCGACAAACTTGACTCGCGAGAGGATTGGGCCTTGGCAACGCCTTCTGGTGAAACAAAGTCGGATGCTGGGAGAGAATCGGTCGTCTGAGGATAACTGTTCTCTAAGGCTTGTATTGCCAAGTCCCCCGAAGAACCGTCCACAGTGTGACTGTCATGTAGCTCGTCGTCGACGTCGTCCGGTAACGCAATCAGCGCCTTCGCGGAACTTTGCGCGATCTGAGCATGATGCAGTCGACGGAACAACCGACTCGAAAACGGTCACTTACTGGAATCGATGTCGACTGCACGTCTCGATCGTACCAACCGTGTTTAGTTACGTCTGGTGTTAGGGTCCTGTATGTTGTAAAAGTCTTGGCCAGGTAGATGAGCCTGTGTGACATGTTCGGGCGCGAACCCCATTCTTCATCTTCGACAACGCGCCGCCGCAGTTCCGGATACTGTTGCAAACTATCGCGGTGGAATTGATGCCAATTTGCGTCCCCGTCATGACGATCATTAAGTATTATGGCGTCCACAGAGTGGATGGAATCTGACTCGAGCAAGTGGGTGTAGCATTTGGAGCAATGACATGATTTGCAGTATATAGCTGCAGGAGCGGGCACCGAGTGTGACATACGCACTCGACAGCTCCTTGTTGCCTGAACAGGGTCAATGACCAACATGGTCCTGTGTAAACAGAAAGTGCGCACCTTAGGGTCGGTTTGTCGTTTTTTAAACAACCTACATCCAGCCTCGAATATATTCGCGCCCCGTCCAGAAAGCAATCGACTGTTCTCTACTGATGAGTCCAAACTCGGGTGTAATGGACACGACTCACAGTGGCTGTTCGGATAGATAACCGTGTACACTGTCGTAATCCTTGTCAACTCTTTGAATTGCCCTGACCGCCCGATCCCTAATTTCCAGCAGGTCACTAAAGGGTCGGCACTGAACTGGCTGCATCTCTCCACAATGACACGTCCTGCCCTCGACATAACAGGAAGGACAGAGGACAAGACCGTCCCCAACCGGTACAAATGGGGCAACTGCGGCGGAAGACGCAGGAAGACACGAGTCACATTCAAAAAAACTTTGGAATATATCAGCGCCGCAGAAGTCGCAGTGTAGATCGTCCGTGTGAGAGCCGCCAGGTTGTGAAACATGGGGCATCGAGTTACGAGACATCGAGAACTCGGCAGTAAGAATATCATCGAACAAGTAAACCAGTTGTTTCAGGTTCCCTGCGGGTGTGGAATTAGAGCTGTTTGCATGGCCCTCTGGCAGACCTTCCGCGATCTTGGTGAAATGCTGCAGCGCGTGAAATATGTTGGATTTGACTTTGTATATCTCCCGTCTGCACACTCTATGCGCCACGGATCAACATGTGTTTCATTGCTGTGCCATTGGAACTGTCACCTGTGATATATGGGAAGCTCGTGCCAGAGTGCTGTCTGCAGGCCACCAAGAGACATCCGTGACCACGATGCCTTGATCGTGATTCCGCCTTTGTTAACGACTTGGTGGCAACTTCTCGGGGGGACGAGAACTAGATCGCCTATCTGCTGTTCGGCGATATAGACGTCGAAGGGGGCATTTGCGAGTTCTTCGATGGTAACGACATGGGTTTCCAGATCAACCTCTTGACCCAGCTGGTGAAAATACGCGGCAACCTGAGGAGCAGCGGAGGACTTTGTCATGAACCAAAACGCCGAGCCAGAGTGCTCTGAGAAACACATGAGGTTCTGACCGGACGAAGCACAGAGGTCTTTGTGGAACGGCGTGAACGTGTCGCCAATGCCCATGTAGCACATGAGGGTCTGGACCTTGGCCTGAACCGGTGAGGCGGCGAGAGGGAAAGAGGAGTGGGGACGCACCTTATCTGGGAGGAACTGGAGGAAATCGTTTGGGCCATGGAACAAAAAGTCATCGGGTATATAACCCGACTTGAGCCACTCCGTCCATTGAGGGGGACAGTCGCCGTCCTTTCCGTAGAGACGCTCGCTCTCTGGAAGAGGTGAGCCCAGCCCGCCACGCGGGGAGTAGAGGCGTACCGTCTGCGCTGGCGTATGCGGGTATTTCGCGCAGTTTCTTGATCAGGTCGTCGAGCGGGATCTTGAAGTCGGACCAGTTGTGGATGTTTCGGACGGTGGGGTCTCGAGGGAGGGGTGAGGGGGGCCTTGGAGAAGGGGGAGGACCTACTTTGATCGCCGTTCTTTCTGAGCCAGTCGATGCTGAAGGTGGACTTGGGCCAGAGGGGGTGTCTGTTCCAGCCGGTGATGATCAGCGGGTCGCCGTCCTTCTCGACGACGCGGAGGGCGGCGTCGGGCCTGGCGTCGGGGGAGGTGCAGTGGACGTTCTTGACGCGGTGGAAGTTAGGGGAGCGGGCGACGATGGCGTTGATGTCCCAGCCGAGGGTGGAGATGAGCGGCGTCATCGTCGACGACAACCCGCAAACCAGCAGCCCGCCACACCTTGCCCCCACGTGACCCCCTTGCCCGCGACGACCATGTCCGAGCCCGAGTTCGACTACTGGGACTTTGTCGCCTGCGCCGTCTGCCAGCTCGCCTTTGCCCAGGACAGAGGGCCCCCGGTCCCGTTCTGGGTCACCGAGTGTGGCCATGTCCTCTGCAACGCCCACCTCAGTCAGCGGTGCTCGTTTTGGTTCGCGGCAGAGCGCTGATTGCACACAGACCCGAACCAGAGCTGTGCAAAGTGCGGCGAACAAGCCATACAGCTCGTGCCCCTCCAGCACAATGTATGCACCCTCTTCTCTCTCGCCCCCTTTTCCGAATCTCCCAGATCGATCCGCCCATGTCGGACTGGTTTCGCTCCCTGCCCAACGCCATCGACGGCATAGCCAACGCCGTAAAGGTAATTCCCTCCGGGTACTCCTTGCAGCCGTCACTTTTCTGCCGGGTTCAGTTTCAGCAGGAGTCGCTGGCCGCCCTCGTGCGACACTACCGGAACCAGTGCCAGCAGCTTTCTTCGACCTGTGACCGGTTGCGAAACGAGCGTAGGTCGCTGAGAAAGTCGGTACCCTATCCCATTGCCTCGTTCGCAATAAAAAAAAAGTATTTCCAGGGACGTCGAGGTCCTGCGGAGAGAGCTACACATATGCCGCAGCGGGAGCTTTGTGGTGGACCAAACGCGAGAGCCATCAGCGCATCTAAACCACAACGGAAAACGGCCCATGGTCGAAGCACAGGGGTAAGTCACTGTCGTCATGCGTGCACGCCGGCGAAGAAACCAGTACGGCAGCGTCAAGACGAACTCGAGCCCACGGTCCATCCCAACGCCGGTGGGCCCCTTGCGTCTCACACTCCCGCCCGGGGAACATCCCAACTTCAGTCGACAAGAACAGGAAGATGCGGTCGACAGGCCCGGCAGCAGCCGGTTTGCAGAGTATGCTCTCTTCGCCCTCTGACTCACCTTTCTTATCCATGCCTTAGGCGATACGCATATCATGGAGAAGACCACTCTCGGGCGAGGGGACCTCAGTTTGCGGATGAACAACGATCCTCTCGGCCACCAAGATTACTCGACATGAACCATGGCATGATGGCTCCTCCTCCCCCTCCGAGTCGGAGCAAACGCTTCAGGCCGGCGAACCATTCGCAGACTGACCCAGTTGCAAGCACGGAGACCTCGACGCAACATAACCCCGGACCACAGCGAATTGCGAAACCTTCCGAGACCATGGGGCCACCTGCGACTCCTCAGCGGCCATTTTCCGTGGCATTGCGGATGCCAACGAATGCTATGCCTCAGGGACAGTCGACCTTGCAGACCAATCGGTTTATACCAAATTCTTCTCACGGCCGGGCATTCTCCGGACCCAAACCCACTACGGTACCGGCCGCGATGGTAACACCGGGAAATCTTGGCAAAGCTCCAGGAGGAAATCGCATGCCTTTTGTGCCGCAAAGCTCGAACGGGTTTGGGTGATAGAGTCGGTGTTGTCACAGTAGATACATTAATACAAGACGAGCTGGTTTCCGTCGCAATAATGAGCTAGGCTGTGCCTGAAGCGAGTCGGCTTCCGTAAATGAGACAGCCACACCAAACTGCGGACTCCGAGTCCCTTAATTTGCAACTTGCCGCAGCAACATTCATTCCTTCCTCCCGTCGAGCTGCAATGGCCTACAGAGATCCCTACACCGAGCGGCATGTGCGGTACGACCAACCGTACACCGATGCTCCTGACTTTAACCCGTACAACAACGAACATCCTCACGAGGCATACGATCAGAGCGGTTATGACGCCTATCGAGAAGACGCCAACTTTGGTCAGTCCACGAACCCCGGAGAATCAACATTTGCGCCTGGCCACCATAAATCGGAGAGCTCTCAATACGACCAAGGAGCCTTTGCACGGGCTACTAATGGGAGGTGCGTACTTTGACCCCTTTCTAGAACACGCGGCTAAGACCCCTCTGTGATATAGTCGACCTACGGGACTAAGCCACTGGCGTCACGAACGTCATGGTGGTATGTGGACAAAGGTACGCCTCATAATAACTCTATTATCATGCAAGTTTAACCTTCCGGTAGGGTGGTCGAGGTGCATGCATCGGACGTTTCTGTTGCTGCACTCTCATGATCATTGTCTTCTTTATTATTAGTATCCTATTACCTCTTGCCCTAGTAAGGTTGATTCTCGTCGGGGAATTCCACATTACTAACGAGTGACTAAGTGGACTCGGCCTCCCAACATTATAGTTGGCAGTGTTCAGGCCCCGCCGAATGGTAGCGAGGCAAGTCATGTTTCGCTATCCTCAGTGGTCACTGACAAGAGTTCCTGTTCGCAGATCCAACTTCTGAGCAATGGTGTTCAGCTCAACCTTGAGATCCCTATCTAGTATGTGTGGCGTTCGATTCTCTATAGCTCTGCTGGGTACTCACTCCAAGACAGTGTCAGCAATCCAAATTACTTTAGTGTATCATTTTCCTCGATAAAGGCGAACGTACACACTTTCCGATGGGTCATCTTTCTCCTTTGCTAACTACTTTCAGATTTACTACCCCATCGGCAACACGCATATTGGACAAGGACAAGAGAATGATATAACCTTCCACTCACATTCTAGCACGAATTTCACGTTCCCTTTCTCAATGCAATACACAACCGCAATGTCGTCGAGCACCCAGATCTTTGCAGACTTGGCGACAAAGTGTGGTATTGGGGGCGGTACTCCATCGGCCATCACCGTGAACTACGATATCACGGTGAGTCGAATTCTGGATGCAGACAGGGTCGCACAGGTGTTAATATTTGTTTATTAAGCTGGATTTGCGCATCCTTTTCTTCACCGTCTCACCGAAGATCAGCAATTCTGACAGTTTCCAGTGCCCTTTGACAGCATCCGACTTGAAGGTAAGTAGTTCCTGGAGTGTGCGATATGATGTTCTTATATTTCTCAAGGGCTTGATTCCTGCGCTCTCGGGACTTTAATACACGATAGACACCATGTTATCCTTTTCCTGCAGACGCCTTCTAGTACAATATAGTTCGAATAACGCATGGACTACAAAAATCTGTTACTTATACCGTGACATTGATCGAGTGGTGTGTTTATGTAGATCAAGCTTTAAAGCTTTATCCTGAGTTCAGTGACTTGAAATGCCACCTGAAGCAGAAACATTCCTGCCAAGAATACACTCCGTATTTTACGCGATATTCGATGTCAAGACGGGTCCGAAAATTGTTTTCCAAGTTCCCGAGGGCCTCATAGCACCTGCTGCACCAGCCACCAGCTTGTCAGTGACCTCCTCGCCAAAGCTGTCCAACGCAACCCTTACTGAGGGGGAGGAGCAGAAGTTATCCCGTCGATCAAGTTCTTCTCTGGTTTCAACAGGCGGCCAGCGTCCAAGCCCTCTGCGTCACTTACCCTCTCCCCAGCATCGTTCTTCTTCTGCCAGCAGGTCCCTCTTTCATTTTAGCGACATATCAAAGTATGTCATTCCCCCGAATCCTCTCTGTGGCCGCCTGGTCATCTGCACGACGGGGAACTATCGTATCATTGGACTTCCTGTATCTCTCGCTGGAAAATATCAGCGAAATTTCTTCAGGTTCAACCTCTGTTTTGTTTTCGAACGCTCAGCAAATCTGAGCTGCTACGAACCCATCGTTCGGAAAGTCAGCAGAGTTTTGACCGCTTGCGAAGTCCGTCTTTCTGGACCATTCCTAATGGGTACCCATCCTGACAGTTTAGTTTTACAGGAAGAGTCCATGTTCCTTTCGAACCCCCAGACATCATTGGCAATGTACACCATCATTGAGCAACTATATGAGGACTTGAATTCGTATTCCGAGACTTCGATCCCGATCGACGATTTCAACTCGATCGAGTTGAAGATCCTCCCCTTCTACCCCAATCCGCCCTCAGTAAAGGATTGGCATGTCCCTCTGGCACTCATAAATCTGTCGAAGCGTATGGAGGATAACTGGGATCTCACGATGAGAAAGGTAGACTTCAGTACGTCTTGGCTGGGAGTTATTTTATAGTTTTCCGCCCAGGTTTGCCAACATATCGATGGTGTGAATCACGTTAGTCGCATCGCGCAACTCGCAGACTGCGACCTTGAGTTGACTCGTCAAGCGATCTCCCATCTCTTGTAGGTCCTCAGTCTTTTGTCCCAGTTTACCATGTTCACTGGTGTGGAGGTATTACCAGGTCATCATGACGATCGACGTGTTCCAATATTCGAATATGTATACGTTGAGGAAAAATGTTCAATGGCTTGCAGACGAATCTCACGTCAAGGACGAGTGTGGTCCATACGTGACAAAGCCAGGTAAGCAGCAAGCCTGACTGTATGCGCTCTTCTCGAATTGGCATTAGGCAAGCCGGTCCCCGACTGGCCCAAGCTGTTGCATCTATACTCTCGATTGAAACCAGGACGCACCGTATTTGAATGGATGGAAAGCCACGAGGTTCACGAACTAGGTATTGACGTTCGAAGGTTCACGAGCTTTGGCGTTATAAAGGTACGAGTACGAGCTACTTGTACTATCCCATCTAGTGTCTAACCATTGCCAGGGTTTCCTTCGTCGGGTCCACCGCTATCCCGTGTACATCCCAGATTCCCCATTACAAGGAAATCGTAGACGTCGACAGAGTTTTTCGTCCTCTCCTACCCAGCCTGGAACCCAGCGCACAGGAGAGCCCCCAGAGTCTCCCAGCCGCTTTAGAGGGCGACTTCCCGATATTTCGTTCACCATTCCAGGCCACGCCGAAACTCTCCTTGGTTCGCCGACTAGCGAAGCCGACTTGAGCAAGAGCGCAACTCGAAGGACTAGCGCGGCAGAGAAGGTGCTGGAGCAACTACGCTTCAAAACCCTCCAGAGAACCAGCTCGAGCGTGACGGTCGGCAATCAACCCTCTTTGGCATTCTCCGAGGAGGCCAGCACGACGCACGAGCGCGTCGGGCGGCCCAGAGTAAACTCGGATGGCCGTCGACAATCGGTGTATCAACAGTCGGAAATGTCAAGCAGGGATGGTCGTTCCCTGGGATATGGGCTTTCTGTTGGGCCCATATCCACTGGGAGGCCAAGACTCTCACGTTCGCCATCCGCACCGATGGTACCTCAGATCTATACGTCGTCTTCCCAAGGATCAGGGCAATCATTGAATGTGCCAGCGCCACCACTCGAATTACTCCCTTTGCTCGATGGCGAACATCACACGGACGAGCTGTCAACGAAATTTGATGCAGGGTGGCCATTACTCCAGCAGTGGCTTGCCATAATTGGGGGAGGGAGAGGGGATGGGGATTTTGGCAGAGTGTCAATCATTTATCGTTGAGTGGCCAGATACAACCAAACAGACAGTCAATTTTTTGCCTTCCGTGCAATATCCGTGTAGTAGTCTATGCAAGCGTCCGATTAACGTTGACATAACCCACTCCATAACACGAGTATATCGACTCCGTGCAGGATGGATTAGATGGATTTGCAGATACTATTTTGAATGATGTCCCGAAAAAAGTTTTGATGTCCAGGAGAAACTGTATCCTGGAATCAAAATATGAGCATCACCTGACATTAATGGCTGAAGTACTGACGTTCGAGGAGACGCTTCGCCCATCCGACAACGCCCTACGTCTTCACTACCTAGTACCATCATCAGGAGGACGAGGCTTTGATGTTTCCGGTCGACACAACCTCCACGGCGTATTTCAGACAAGAGGGCACGACTCGCCAAGAGTGCCACGTCCTCTGGAGTGCCGCCAGGCTTTGCAACCGCCTCAGCACAGTGTATCGCGGATGTAGTGGACTCTGCAAGCAGCGTCAGAGCATAGCCTGGAGATCTGCGGTCCTAGGGTGAACCAAAAAGAAAACGTTGGCAGGATTGAAACTCACTTGCCACTTTCATCGCCCTTGTATACATCGGAGTAGAGGTAGATGTCAGGTATGTAGCGATTGAGGATCGAGCGGCAGGAGTCGATCATGCGATTAGAAAACTGAGGGCTCACTCGCACAGCATGTCTGTGTGTATGCGGTAGTATTCGTGAGTGATGGTTCTGTACGACTCAAAGATTCCTCACGCGATGCCTCTTATCCGTTTGATTTTGCCCGGTTCAACAAAGTTGATCGTTTTTACCTGCTTGACGACGGGGCACAGAAACTGGACTTCACCTCCGCCTCCCGGAGGAGCACCGCGTTTTCTTATCTGTTGAGCACAAATCCAGTTTGCGAGCGATGCGATACTCAAAAGTACGCACTTTCAGTTCAACGCCGTCAGAGATGCCAAAGAATTGAAGGTGTGGAAGGGTCACTGTCCGGATGAGATCAACCTTGGTAGGTCTTAGCACAGTGAAGGGGTGGATCGAAGCGGAACGCACAGAAAGGTCCATGTCATTCGTCGTTATTCCTCGCAAGGTAAGTTGAAACGATTTCTTCGAGAATGGTGCGAGCATAATCAGAGGCTCAAGGAAGTAGCCAACGGAGCGCGAGAGCGGGCATTCGTGGATCACTGATCCGCCAGAGATAATTCCGGGTTTGAACAGGACGGCAGTACCTGAGATAATTCAGGCATGATGCATTCATTGGATCGACATGGCATCATACCAGTGACGGATATTTCAATGACGGTGCCATTTGTCACCTTCTCCAACAATTGCAAGAGGCTTATTTCATAGTCTGAGGCGTCAGAGGTCTTGTCTAGCAAAGACGGTCGGACGACGGATGCTAGACATACCTTGCAAACCAGGATTCTTGTCGTCGGACCTGATCTTGTCTATCCGAACTGATTTTCCGCTGAGAACTGACAGAACCAGCCGTTGGCGCAGGTACTGGTGTCCGCTGAAACCCGATATCTGGGCCATGGTGGTCCAGTAGTGCGAGGGTGCTTACCTAATGGAGACATACTTCCGATCGCGAGGGGCGTTCGCGTGCAACAGACAGTAGACTTGCCACGTACTACACTCGGATCATTTCAAAGTTCAAGTAGACATTCCCTAGACTTTTGCGTCAGGACTAATGGCAACAAATTCACTTCATCTCAACGGATCAGCAATCTCCAGTGACTGGCAAGATCGCTACTTCCATATTGACCAAATCCTAGATCAGCCAGGTCCACGCACAGATCCGTCCTTTTTGGCTGGTGATGAGGTGTGGCTACCCACCAGTGTCGGCACGCCGGTTCTCACCCTTTTCAGGTTAAGGACTTTCTTAGGAACAAGTGCAAAATCTTGGTCATCGGCGCTGGCGGGTTGGGCTGCGAGATACTAGCCAACCTCGCGCTGACAGGGTTCAAGGACATTCACGTTATCGACATGGACACCATCGATATTAGCAATCTCAATCGTCAATTTCTATTCAGGCACGCTTGTACTCCCGCGTTATACATGACCTAGTGCTGAACATGCTGGACAGACAAGCCGATGTTGGTAAACCGAAGGCCATCGTAGCCGCCGAATATATTATGAAACGGGTGCCGGGTGTGAAGGTTACTCCGTGAGTAAATAACTCTTTGAATGACGATCCCCTCTACACATCCGATCCAGCTACTTTGGAAAGATTCAGGACAAAGATGACGATTACTACATGCAATTCAATCTCGTCATTTGCGGCCTTGACTCAGTGGAGGCGCGTCGATGGATCAACGCCACCCTTGTGAATCTGGTCGACCCGGAGAATCCGGAGAGTCTGAAACCCCTCATTGACGGTGGCACGGAAGGTACAGAGGCAATGAACTACCCCAGTTTTAGATTTTGACTCGTACCGCAGGCTTCAAGGGCCAAGCCCGTGTCATTCTTCCCACTGTGTCGTCCTGCTACGAGTGCTCCCTAGATATGCTGAACAAGCCCACTACGTTCCCTATCTGCACGATCGCCAACACGCCACGCCTCCCGGAGCATTGCATTGAATGGGCATCCGTACTCGAGTGGCCTAGAGTACACGGAGGTCTGCTTGACCAATGATCATGTCTTTTCTTAGCCTGATGTCGTGCATCCCAGAGAAGAAGCTCGATACTGATGATCCAGAACATATCAGCTGGTTGTACACTGTCGCTTCCGCCCGAGCCAAGGAGTTCAAGATCGAAGGGGTGACTTGGACACTCACCCAAGGTGTTGTCAAGAACGTGATACCCGCAATAGCTTCGACAAATGCCATTGTCGCTGGTGGGTTCTGAATTTGCAACTATTTTTTTCCCGTATTCTGACACGATTTCAGCATCATGTTGTAACGAAGCATTCAAGATCGCAACCAGTTCTGCAGCATATCTCAACAATTACTTTATGCTGATTGGTACCGAGGGGGTATACTCGTATACATTTGAGCACGAGAGGCGGGAGCATTGCCCGGTTTGTGGTGGAGAGGCCTTGGAGATATCGATAAGCCGAGAGTGGACCGTCGAAAGACTGATCGAGATGTTGACGGAGAGGCAGACGATGTAAGGGTTATTTTTTTTCTATCCTATCTACATACGTTAACGACACGGACACGCAGTCAAATCAAGAAGCCTTCTCTATCCGCGTCGACGAGGCCGATATACTTCCAGGCTCCTCCTCAGCTTGAGGAGGCAACTCGACCGAACCTGGAAAAGAAGGTATCAGAGCTGGTGAAGGAGGGTGGAGAAGTCGTTGTAACCGCATCCACTTTGCCATTCAACCTGTCGTTGGTCATCACATATACGTAGCATTCTGGAGAGGACAGGGGTTAATTAGTCAGCATATGTCGTCTTAATTTTGAACCGAGTCGAAGCTTGTCCCATACTATATCTTGTCGAAACCATGCCCAAGGCCGATCTCAACAAAGCAGGCTGGGAACAGAGCGAGTTTCCGATCCTTTGCGAGACATGTACGTCAACTCAGTTTTGTAGACCCGTTGAATTCAAGCTGACACCGCGAAACAGGCTTGGGTGCTAATCCCTTCATCCGTATGGTACGCCGTTCGTTTCTTGCATGCCACCTCGATATTCATGCAGTTTTGTCAGTCGAAGCAAGAATTTGGCCGCTCGTGTGGAACCTGTGCGCGCCCGTTCACCGTTTTCCGTTGGAACCCCGGTTCTGGCGCCCGTTACAAAGCCACCGTCATCTGCCAGACGTGCGCCAAGGTCAAGAACGTCTGTCAGACATGTCTCTTGGATCTCGAGTACGGTCTGCCGACCCAAGTTCGCGACACTGCGCTGGGGGTTCAAAGCGAAGCACCAACGAGCGACATCAATCGGGAGTACTATGCGCAGAACATGGAAAATAAGGTACAGTAAGCCCTCGCTCGCGTTGTTTTAAATAATCTCGACGTGTCGGTAATAGATGGAAGACGGTACCACGTCAATGATGCAAGTAGGCGGCAGAGCAAGCTCCGCGGGGAAGGAGATGCTGAAGGAATTGGCTCGCACAAATCCCTACTACAAGCGTAATCGACCGCACACATGTTCATTCTTCGTCAAGGGCGAGTGTAAACGAGGCACTGAATGCCCGTATAGGTGTGCCCCGTTCCTTATGAAAGGTCTCAGATGACTGACTTCCTGTGTAGGCACGAGAAACCAGCGGACAACGAACTGGCTCACCAGAGCATCAAAGACCGTTACCATGGCCAAAACGACCCTGTCGCACTCAAAATTATGGCGAACCATGCCGTGGCGCAGGGTCTTACCCCTCCGGAGGATCAGTCCATTGTATGTTTCCGCTTCGCACCTGCCATCCAGCAAACTCATGATCTTAGATGTCGTTGTTTCTATCATCTCTTCCGGCTTCCACATCTGAAGCCGAAATACGGACACTGGTCGTAAACTCGCTACCCCAGGTCTCTTCCTCCGACCTCAGGTCGGTAGTTCATGTTGCAAAGTCGAGGTGCGCATCTATTTTCTATTCGCTACTGTCAATTAACCGCACCAAAGGTGTGCCTTTGTGAACTTCAAGAGTCGAACGTCCGCAGAACGGGCAGCGGAGGCTTGGTCACATGGTCTGGACATGGACGGTGAAAGAATACCCGTAAGATGGGGTAGAGGGAAGAATCGTGGAACCACGAACAATGCATCTGCCAGTTCTACCAACTCAGACACACCGCCCGTTGTATCCACTACTGTATGATGTGTATTGATCTCAAGTAGCCGTCGTTAGTACTATACTTAGCTATTCATAGACGTCCAATCATAAGTCTTGCGATTGCCACACCTTGATATGCCAGCAAGTAACACTAGTACGTGTCAAAAAAGGCAAATTGGTGGCAGTGTAATTATGATTAGATGGAAATCCGAGGACTCTTGTATCTAAAAGGGACAGATAACATCTAAGATGGAAAGCCAAGGGCAGTATAAAGTGTGCTCTGGTGACAATCCATTCTCATGAGAACTTGATAACAAATTTTCATTGCATCTAAGATCTTACATGCTTTCCTAGTGTGTCTCACTAATACAATTGCAAATAAGAACATCAAAAATATTTAATAGATGGAAATCCCCACTCAACTACTTCCTGAGGCTTGAGGGAAGACTGAAATAAGCAGAGAAGTTGAAAAATAAGTATAGAAGAATATATCTGTTCACGGCGATCTAAGTACATCATAATTAGATGCGAAGATATCTCTAGCTTGAAACCAAGGAAGGCAAACCAAGAAGGAATGTGTCAAGATGAAACAAAGAACCCTGATCATTGATCAACAGTTTACTAGTAGCAAGATAAAGACTATACCAATTTAATTGATTGCTGCAAGTTTACAAATATTGATAATATTGATGACATCACATGCATAGTACTAGACAGTCATGATTGCTTATTCATCATTGTATCTTGCATGAAGCAATCCATTGATGCTAGTGAATGATAGCAGGTCTATGAGAGGAAAAGAGGGGTTATTAATCATTTATGGAAATCGCCCATAAATGCACCATAAAAGGAAAGTGTTTCCGGCATATCTGTTTCCGTAATTCACGCTGGGAAAAGTTTGCCCGATTAACTCTACGGAAAGACATGGGCGGACCAATCGAAAACTATTAATCCTAGGTCGTCTCATGCTCCTCTGTGACAGCTGTCTGTCGATTCGTGAGTCCTCCAACCAACCAAGAACTGCCAATGATGCCAAGGAGTACGTATAACCCTCTCTTCTCGTCGTCAGACAGCGGCCTCGAGTGAGATCTGGGCCCGTCTTCCCCTGCTTTCGAAGCCAAGTCTCTTGCCTCGGATAACGCGCGACGGACGCTAAACGATCTTGGAAGCCCGCAACTCTCCCAAAGGTCTGCCCAAATCCCGAACTCCTTGAAGACAGGAGGGTCATTTGCGTGAACGGACAGCGAGTCACCTTCCAGGGATTTTTCAAGATTATGTGTGGGCCCTCCGTCATAAGGAGTGACAGATCCGCCGACAACGTGCAATTTGGGTAGCTCGGGTTCTGACAGAGGATCGGCTTTTAGTCGGGCAGAATTCCAGAAGTCGGGCACATAGGGCTGTAAGGGAAAATATAGATGAAAAAAGATTAACAACACACAGCCCAGAGTGTTACGGCCGAGGCTCACGATTTGGACGGGCGCACTGTAAGAAGGGCGGGAGGGATCGGGTAATTTGATGCCCAAAGAATCGGGGATTATGAACGTCCTCTCGGGTAGCGGAATGCCAGGAGAGACGGCTTGTGAAGTCTTCTTGGGGGACACTGGAGGAACAGCGTCCGTTGAGGCACTTCGGACCGTGCCAGGTGTGTGAACGGGAGCATTGCTGTTCTTCTCGTGTTCTTGGATGCGGGTAATCAACGTCGACTTGTTCCCCTTGCTATGACCATGATCAGTATCTACGAGATGCCAAAAAGGGGCCAAGAAGACGGATTTCGTGCGAAAGGACATACGTGGATAGACCGCGCGTCTTTGCCTCCTTGCGGAGCTCGACGACGGTCTCGTTTTCCCATGTGCGGGAGAGGAGGACCGTCGAGACAAAGGACCGTCGGTAAGCGGGGAGCGCACGCGGGACGCAAGACAGGAACATGAGTGTCGAGTGCAGGCAGTATGGCACGTGGCCGGGGCATGCCGAAGAGTTGGCTGAACAAAGTGTGCGGCGACGAGCGGCACCGTGGGCGGCAACGACGGCGGGTCTGGATAGTTCGAGAAGGTTGTCCGGGGCAGTGTCGATTGCCTCGTGTCGCGTGTCTGCTATCAAATAACGATATCAGCCTGTTCTGAATCGACCTCCATCGTCATGCTCCTCTCCCCAGCGTAAGTCGCTCGTCTCCCGTCCCCTTTCCGCGCTGATCTCTCCCGCAGATCTACCAGCGCAAGTCTCCCCTCCCAGTCGTTCTGGAACAAATTCAAGAACAAGAAGAGCGACAAGGACAGCGACTATCGTGAAAAGCAGTCCCAAATGGCCCTCGCAAGACAGCGCCTCCTCACCCTCGCGTACGGCGACATGGAGACAGTCAGAGTCGTCAGTTTCTTGCTCCCCTCTGCTCTGGCGCCCACTCATATCTGTCCCTAGCTGCCGCAAAGCTATCCTGTGAGGCCCGTCACAGTAATCACATCTCATCCTCCACCGATCTTGACATCGTTAGGAACTCGAGGCCGTCGCAAGAGACTGGACAAAGCCTCCCCCAGATGCCATCTTCAGCTTGCGAGTGCCTACGGAATTCGCCTCTCTTCATGCCTCCGTTCGTCCCTTCTAATGTAATCTTGCCCATGTCCTCCTCACTGAGATTATATCTAGCGATTAGTCTCCGGACCATACATTTACGTGCGTACCTTCGATCATTCTGACGCAATGCCGAACACTCATTTCGCCCCTCGACCGCGTGGTTGGATGCATGCAGTTGACTGGCGAAGATTCATACCAGATTGCCATCATGGGCGTTCAGGGTCTCCGTGTAGAGATCGTCAGTGATGCCCCTCCCCCACCCGATGACCCACCGTGCGTCTTCTCTCTTTCTCCTCGACCCGTCGCTAACGATGACACAGTCCACCACCGTAAGTGTCCTGTACGCCACCCACGAACAGCTCAACGAATTTCTACTCCTCCAGTCCCCCTCCAGTCACAGAAATGCCTGCTGTGTTCAATCTCGAACTCGTCCCAGGACAGCATATCGCTCTTGAAACCACAGTTTCCTCCGCCGATGATGTCGACATGGCGCGCATGGAAGATGGCACCATCGTTGATGGTATGTTTTGGGGAAAACTCAACATCGTGCACTCTGGTGATACCCACACCGTCGACTTCACTGGCACAAAGATGAGAGACCCTGACATCACTCCCGACTTTCTCTTTGATTCTCGTGTCATGACCAAGCTCACCACCGCAGCCCGACCAACCTGTGCCAAGTGTCACCTCAGCATCCTCGCCCCCGCTCAACAGTACTGCGATGTAATCTTGACAGTGAATCCCCTATGGACGCTCGCCTTGACCTGGCCGCCAGCCGAGAACGTAGGGGAAAATAAACATAAATACTTCTTGCGGGTGCATCCAGGTGGTGCGCTTGAACACTTTGAGAGTGAAATGGTTGTAACATCTTTATACTACGAGGCAACGTAAGTGACCACTCGGATCATGGTGTCCCATTGACATCAATATCCCTTCTCCCTACTAGACCTGACCAAGGCATGGTCGACCCCAACGAATTTATTGCTCCCCGGAATGGTTTCGCGATGTCCTTCCGCGACTTTATATCCCATCTAATGAATGTGTTGGACCAACTCGGAATGTCACTGCACGCGCGGACTAACTTTATTAAGTAAGTTTTCCGATCGATCATTTCCCCCAAGTTTCTCACAGGCTACAGTAACAATCTACACGCATTTTCCGGTCACAAGAACATTGCATACCGCTTCCTCTCCCCAACCAAGATTGCCAACGCCATCGATATCTCGGTCACTGCCGACCCATGTGTCTTCACCCGACTATTTCTCATCTTCCGCGGCATATCGGATGACGACCTTGGATTATTTGCCGGAGCTGGTGAGAAGGAAGCCAATTCCATGAACTGGCGAGAGGCTGTAGGGTGGTCCGAGAATTCCAAAGACACTACGCTATTTCGTGTCTTGGAGACCTCCGTCTGGGAGATAGCCTAGACGGCGATCAGGATATGATCTCGGGCGGTGGAGCTGCCGGCGGCTTCTCCGCCACTTATTCCTCACTACAAATACCATTGATATCCTAGAACACACTCAAGCGTTACCCTTGTCGCGTCTAGTTGTCTTGCTATCTTCCTTCTTCTATTCATCTACGGTCTCGAAACGGTCTTTCGACTCTCGCGCAGCACTTGTTTTCTCCTTGCCACGCTCCTCTTTCGACAATCATGTATGGTTCGGTCTTTTCATCCCTCACCGATTGTATCAACAGCTATTTCGCTTCACCCTTGACCTTATGAATAATGAAACTTAAGTTCCTGTAGTCATGCTTGTGTTTACGTTCTCTCGTGCATGCGTTGTTTAGGTGTCAGTGTGCGTGTTCGTTCTTAGGTCAGGTAGTTGCATGGGAGATCCAACGTCTTAACCAACCTAAAAAGGCTTATGATTGATTCTCACTTGGTATTTACTGTACGGACTACAGCAAATCCAAGACTAGGTGAGTATGCACAGGGGTATAATACAAGTGAGTACAGTGAGTGGTATAGATCTACAACAAGTCGACAAATAAAAATAATAAGCGTCCTTTGTTTATGTCAAAACGAGTGAAAAGGAATTGGTCCGATGGTAAGCAGTGATTGAGGTGACATCTATGAAGCACAGAATCCCTTGGTGATGGCCAACGAGGAGTGTAATGCCGACCTGACTTGCGGGAGTCCGAGCCGCACTCGTGGAGCAGGAAGCACGCGTTCCCGGACCCCAGCAAAAGATCCGCGGATGACCGCGTCCAGCGTGGGCCAGATCGTGTCTGAGTCGCCGTACAGATCCACAAGGCGTGTGGAGTACGTCCGCGAGGCATAATAGTAAAGGAGAGGCGAGGTCTGCGCGTAATAATGCTCGAGGCGACGAGAAAGCGTTTCCTAGAATGGGTGATCAGGCTCATAAAGCGAGGCTACAGAAATTTCTCGTACTGGGTTATCATCTGATCGCTTTGTTAATGGTTCGCCCGTGACGTCGTCCAGTCCTGCAACCTTGGGAGGATTGTAGGCCGTGCTGTAAGTACGGCCGGACGGGAGGTGAACCCAGCGACTCGAGACCCATTCAAACAACATATCGTCCGAGATATCGAGGTTCACGACCAAATTGAGTGGTATGTTGTGTTTCCTGCGCGTCAAGTCAGCGATAGGGTACATCACGGCACCTGTTGCGCGGCTCACGCGAGGAAATCGTCTAATAGCCTTCCCTGTCGCTGCGTGCGCGGAAAGCCATCTAGGATCCAGTTCTATGAACACGTGTCAGCCACGGGGGATGTAAAAGTGATGAAAGGAAGCTCACGTTCTCCTTGAGGGTATCGAGTTTGGTGGTAATCAGGTCTAGCATCATTCCGTCCGGCAGAAGACCCCCAGTGGCAACGATCCCTTCCGCTTGTCTCCCGATATCGGTCCTGATAAGAATTAGTCGCTCAGTGACACGCAGACACGGTACAGAAACGTGACCAACCTGTCTGCAATGTGTTGTCGAAGGAGATCGCCAGTGGATATGGTAGCAACGTCGTACTTTCTCGAGAGGCGCGCAGCGAGCGTACCCTTGCCACAACATGGCTTCCCGAACAAGAGCATACGCAGGGCAGGCTTGTTCTGCACGACGCCCTTTTCGGATGTGGTCACGTTCATGTAGGGTGGTAACTCTTTGGACGCGGTGTACGGAACGATGCTACAGACGGGTCGCGCAGCGCAGCGCACAGGCAAGCGGGAGAGAGGCACAAAAGTGTTGAGCGGCGCCATGAAGCGAGGCGAGAGATAAATGATAATAGATTGTCCAGGGTATTTTATAGCGGGCGTGGTTTGGTCAAAGGTATAAAGAGGGGGAGAACAGAATGGATTCAATGGAAGTGGGTGCGCGGCTAATATGCCGCATGCCTTGAGGCGAACAAAAGGGTTGAATGACAGTGGAGAGACAAGTTGACACTGCTTACCGTACGTCAGTTTCGTCGGTATCGCCACATGTGGAAAGATCCCTTGTTTCCGCCAGGCACAGACTCGGCGACCGCATCATAAAAGCGTGGTAGCCCATTTGAATCAACGTGCACCAGCCATTGATCCCACCGCTTTATAATATACGCAGTGCTTTTGATGAAATAACGGTCTGGGCAAACCCTGTGCTGTCTATTAGATTCTGTAAATTATATAGCAGTACAGGGCGGGACAACCAGGTCATGCTAGCCACAGGTATTCGAGAAAATCAACATGATATAGCCGAGACCATTCATCAACCGCTCCATACCGCTGGGCTTCTTTTTTGCCCTCGTTTATCCGTCAACACAAACGGATTGCTCAAACTATACCGTCCCCGACGTGGCAAGCGCTCCCGCAAGCCGGGAAACGATGACAGAATCATCGCTTCGAGTTTCGGCCAAATCTCGTCAGAAGTTTCGCCCTGCAAGGTGACAAGACGGGCGGCCTTGGGATTCGAGGCATAGTACTCGAGAAGGGGCGACGTAGAAGCGTAGAACTGTTTCAAGCGACGCGAGAAGATTTCCTACGTAACATGACACGTAAGTCTCCGGCTTCCATTAAAACTGGGGAATACCTACAGGATGGTCGTCGGGCCTCTTGGTAAGAGGCTCCCCAGTTACGTCGTCGAATCCATCTACCTTGGGTGGGTTGTAGGACGTATTGTACATTCGCCCCGATGGGAGATGCACCCAGCGGTCGGATATCCGGCCAAGAATCACGTCATCATGGACGTCAAGGTTCACGACCAACGTCAGAGGTATATTCTGGCCCCTGCAAAGCTGTTTACAGTGCGAACACGGAAGAAAAAGGCCAGGCGTACTCCAAATGGGTATCCAGGAGTTTACCTTGCCCTAGAGTACGAGGGAAACCATCCAAGATCCAGTGCTAACGACCGCGTCAATCATTACCGGAGTGGCAAACACCCATCGAACGAACCTTGTCGTGAAGTCCGTCGAGCTTGCTGGCGACAACATTGAGCGCGAGATCGTCGGGGACAAGGCCTCCTTGTGCTACTATCTCGCTAGCTTGGCGCCCGACTTCAGTGCTAAAAATAGGTGAGCCGTGAGTTCGAAGCGGTGAAATAGCGGATACGTACCCCTCAGCGATGTGTTGGCGCAAGAGGTCACCGGTAGAGATCGTCAAAATTTCATACTTTTTCACGAGCCGTGAAGAGAGCGTGCCCTTGCCAGCGCCGGGCTTCCCAAACATGAGCATACGAAGGGTTTGACCATTGCTGCAGTCATCTACTCCAGCACGAAGGCTACCGAGAGAGAAGGGCAACGCCTTGCCCGAAGAGGCCGAGTTTGCTATGGTACGCGTGCCAGTACGGGTTGCGAACACAGCAGACTTTGCAAGAGCAGTAGGGATCATATATAGGGGGGTGGTCGTGGAAGAAAGGGTCACCGAGCTGTTCCCGGGTTTATATACCAATTAATTGGGCGTATCGGACGATGTTGGAATGGTCTGATGCACGTTATAAGTTTCGCTTGCGCCCGCTCTAAAGCCCAGACCCTGACGGCACTGCGAAATAAGACTCGCACTAATCTGACTGTCCAGCGAGCTACAGAGAGCGTCGCTGTGAGAGGGGTGAGCGCTGAGCACTTGAGCGCCGGTCAGCTGGCTGTCGTATTTGCTGCATCCGGATTATTGCCAGCGGAGTCCGGACGTTGTACCTTGTTCGACAGCAAGTACTTCCAGCAAAATAGCTAGTATCGTGAGCACCAGACACCTATTTTCGTCAAAGACAGGAGGGCATGCTGCTCGTTTGCAACTTGAAGCCTCGAAATTCACAGCGCCGTGTCCAAGGCAGTCCACACCGCGACTAGAATTACGGAAAATCGATAACCGGTACCATCCGGCCTCGAGTTCTGGTAAGTATCATGGAAGCGTTGACCACTGGGTTCTTCATAAGCAGCCACATATTCATTACACCAACTTCGCCTGCTACGGGCACTTGCGATTACAATCGATCTCGACGTTCTCCACTACATGCCATCCGTTTGACATTACTCGGTAATCAAACAGTTGAATTACTCTCGTGTTTTCTCGAGGGTAAGCATCCATTCTCGTCAGTTACCAGCAACAGCTTCACTGCCCTGCTGTATCAGTCCGCAGCGCATTGCATACTGGTAAAGTTCCACTCGTTCACCATATGCCGAGTTGCTAACTACTTACCGGACAATGGGCATATTCTATCTTATTTTCGTGCTCACCGTTACTTCGTGTCTTGCTGCCCGCATCCCGGCCATTCATCACCGCGGTATAAGTATATAAAAGAGATCTCGCAGGAGCGGAGCACCAAGTTTCAAGCACTGGCGTCATCGGTATACTTTACTCCTGCCGTCGGAGCAATGTTTTGACCACCAACACTCCGTATGTCTCCCCGGTCTCTGCTGTGTGTTAACTTGAAAGTCGACGGCGAGGTGGCTTAGAGGTCATCGAATGCGAACCGTTGCTCGTTACTTCGAATGGTGGTCGGGGTATGTACTACTCTGGTGTGCGCGAAGGATTAACTAGCATCATCACTTAGGCCCTTACATTCTTGTACGTACACGTTCTCCCTCAGCCTCCAGAAGTCGCGATTGACTCACTCTCGTGTGGGGGAGTATATTTCATTTCTCGTCATCTTGTCATATTTTTGAGAAATACCATAGAGTATTCCCGGAATTGATTCTGTATGGAAATCCCGTCGAGTCCCTCGGCGTACGGACCGGCAACGAGACCATCTAGGTCGTTAATCTCGCTGCTGGCGCATGCTCTGCTCTATATGAATGCATC
>JBBPTU010000237.1:0-32045 GCA_038094295.1 Tylopilus aff. beelii | reverse complement strand
CCCTTGTTCCTTCATAAATTTCTGCATCTGGGATTCCTTTCGGGTCTCGGTTGCCCTGATCTGGTTGCGGTTTCTATCACCCTTCCTTTCGTTTCTTCCCCTATTACGGCTGCCATTTCCGAAGTTCCTATCGGGGTTGCGGGGGTGATTTCTTGTGGAACATCCCGGCTTTTTACAAATGAAGCAGAGTCCTTTGGCGAAGCATTCTGCTCGCTTGTCCAGGGTGAGGCGAATGGCGTCCACGTCCATCTGATAGGGGTCCCTCTCATTATGGTGGCGTCTGATGGATGGTATCCACCCCGATCCTCCTCCTTGATCGTACTTGCTCTGCTCGGCGAGGTCGTAGAACACCCCAGCTCTGTCCAGCCATTCCTTCATGTCCTTGGGTTGGGGAACTACCAGGGCCATGGCTTTGGTGGTATCCAAGTCTACGGCTTTGCGCAGGATTCTGAAGACGTCGTTGACATCCTTCATTTTGGCTCTTCCTGCTTCTAGTTCGAACACTGTCCTGAATTTATGGAAGTCTCCTTTGAATTTTCTGACATCCATGGCGTGGAGGGCGTTCCGAGCTCGCTGTTCCATGGATGCCGGACAGAACGTGGTGAGGAAATTGTCCGAGACATCTTTGAAGGTAATCTTCTTCCCTTCTTCATCATCTCCATACATCTTATCGTACCATCCTTCGGCGAAGGCCCTTCCCTGTCCCTTGCTCATTCGGTTGAGGAAGGTGATGGTTCACTGTTTGTCCCCCTTAGTAGAGGTATGGTCAAAGATCTGGGGATTGGCGTCGAAGTACGCCCGCATCTGGTTGTGCCAACGGTTGGCGTCCTCGGTTTCCCCAGAGAACCCATCGGGGAGGGCGGCCTTGTTTTCCTTGTTGTCGTCGGCCATTGCTCTATCAATTGCTCATTGCGTCCTTTCATGAATTTGGGCGAGGGTACCGGGAGAGGGGGGGGTGTGGTCGTCTGGATCAAAGAGACCAAAGCGTTCTTCACCCGGTTCCAGGTATGGGTTAGGTTCCTCGTAAGAGTGTAGAGGCGGGTCTGTAAGTGGTTCTGTGTCGACGTGGATAGAGACTTCCGGTTCAGTGTACTCGTCTTCTTCGTCCTGTACGGGGTGGGTGGTCTCGTCTTCACGCCTGTGAGGGACAGAAAGCTCTGCGGTGGCGGGAGTTGTATCGACTTCAGTCTGTGGTTCCGGAGAGCTTCCAGAGCGAAGGCGAGTCCTTAGTGAACCGAGGAGGGATCCGGTTTGACTCGAGGAACCTGGTATGCGCCGACTTCTAGTCGAAGGGCGAGTAGTCTGCGATGTTGGATTAGGAACCACCGAGTGGGGGTGTGGAGGGTTAGGGCACGAGGAGGTAGGGGTCCGGATCTGATCGTCGGAGGAGTCATCTGATGGGGGGCTTCGGAAAGACGTGGTTGGGGTAGGCGGGCTCCGAACCTAAGAGTTGGAGCCAGGGGACAAGTTTGATCTTTTGTTACGATACGCGTCCTGTCACTCTCTTCTCCGTCGTTCGTCTAACAAGGAGCAATAGACGTAGAGGATTACAAGCAAGGCCTGGTAGAGGTAGTCCAGTTCTGCGAGGGTCTCGCCGGAAGAACCTATCTTCACAGCGGAGGGAGATGAGAACGCAGGTGGATTGTGTAGATCAAACTAAAGTACATGGCGCCAATCTAGGGTATTTATACGTAACTGGGATAGGGGAAGACGCTATCATAATAAGAGATATGATAGTGGGAGTATGGTGGCGTCCGTGAGAGCGGGAATAGACAGGTGTGTGACGGATATCCCACGCTGATGGGAAACATAAGAATCTGACGGGAGAGAATCTATACTGAGTCCATATGGCGGTGTACAGGATGAAAGAGATCAGAAAGGAAATGGTGGCGCGGACCTTGTGCCCGAAGGCAATGAAGCAAAGCGAAACAGTCCAAGTAACGATGGAGTCAGTCGATCGACTGCTCCGTGGCGAACGCACCGTCTACGTCTTCCCAGGGGAAGTCACCTCCAGGGAGAGTTGTCCCGTCACAGAACGAGACGTAGCCCTCATAGGTCCCTTCCTCGATGGCCTGCTTGATAGCGGCATCAAGTTCAGTAGCATGGGCTAGTGAGTCGTCCCAGACTGTAACATAACCTCCTATATCACACCTCTCAACAATGTCATGTGATCCATGAGATCCAAGGTTGCATCATATCCATGCATAATAGATGGATTAAAAGGATAATGCACCAAACTGGTAGGCTCAGGATTGACATAAGAATGAGCTGCATAGCAGGGCTTATAACCTGATGAAGTTGCAAATGGAAATACAACAATGGCAGCACCAACACAGAGTCAGTTGGAACTACTCACTAAGTGTCTTAGGTTGAAGATAGAAGTCTTTAGAGAGTTGGTTTTGGAGTGGAACAATGTCTAGTGAAATCATTAATTGATCAAGGGCATAAGGCCCTGGTTATATAGTGTATACACATGAAACATGTATCATATCACTATTCTATAAGTGGTTGAAACCACTGTTAGACATATGAAACAAAGTGATGACTGTGTCAAGCTTGTAATACATATCATGTCCATCATTTGTTTCAATATGGGTTTCTATCCATCTGAGATGGATTCCTGAAACCTGTAAGACAATCATCATTGTGTCATCTCCAAGATAGATCTAGTCTGAAGACAGGAAGATCTAAAGAAGTAAGGCTAAGTCTGACTTGGAGATTTCCAACACCATCACCAGGCAGTGGGATGTGCTGTGCACTCTTGAACATGCTGTGCAGCCCACCCTAATGCTGCCACACAGGCCAGGTCCATCACTATGATGCCCTGACTGACTCAGATGCCAGGCCCACCACCCATACAATACCCCTTGACAACCTCATTCAATTCAGCACATCCCATCTTATCACACTCAACTCAGTACTACTGTGTCACTCTAGTCCCTCACTCGGAGTCACTGGCCTTGGACTGTTCCTAGACACCATCATTCTTCACATACTATATATCAATAGCACACTCTACATATGGTTTTCCTACATACATGCCCTTGAGTAATACACTGCCCCATCTCCCACATTGTAGCCTGGTCAACTGTTTGAATATGCACACTGAAGTGTTTGAGGTCCATGCAAGTGATTGCATTCACAGTGTTGGCCAAAAACAGGGGTCATGGCTGTGCAGTTGGACTGTGATTTTTTCACACAAAGTCAGCATGAGTCATGGTAGAAACAGAACACTGACAAAATGAGAAGTTTGAAGTGAGTCAGCATGAATCAGAGATAAGTCCATTTAGGCTTAGTGATGACAAAGAAGAAGGAAAAGAAAAAGGAAACATAATACCTGCTAGTCATATATTCAGTAGATCTTTGTGACATACTCTTTGCTGAGCAACCAAAGTCTAGTCTTTCCTACCCTCAAGTGTTTTGCAAAAACTTCAACTTGACCTCTTCACATATAGATAACATATATAAAATGGGCTATGGGCCACTGTAATTTATACCTTACTCCTTTCATTGTCATATCCTCACCAACTTCCTGCCATTAATCACCCATCTAAACATATTGGTAAGAACTTAGCAGGATGATCATCCACCCATATGATGCTTGTCAGCAGATATAAACTAAAGGGATAATCTTAAGTGTTATCCTTTATTGTAATAATCTACTTGTACTTCTCTTCCTTTCCCTCTTATGCCCCACACACCCCAGTTGGTCTTCACCATGACTCGTGGATCAAAGTCAGCAACTTCCCATTTCTCACTCCCAAATGGATTTTCGCCAGGAGTAACAACCCATTCAAACTCGTCCATAACATCAGGGGCTTGGTCAAGGGATCGTATATCTCTCTCAATGTCTGCTGGAGAGAAGCCTGTCACAAAAATCGCACATCTGGTAGCAAGAAGTGCAGGGACAACCGGACCCCATTCAGTAGGAGAGGCTATTTGTAAACAAGGCTTCCCATCCAGCTCTGAGCATGACGACGGTGACGGAAAACCAAAGCCGGGGGAGAACAGGAAGAATACATCAGTGTACGGATCAAAAGTATCCTGAAACTGTGCGTGGACTTCCGTGTAATTGGCCTGCATGCCAGTGATTGTCAGTTGCGGAGAGTAAGGCACCGTATACGATGGGACGCCGTAAAGCTTGAGCGAAGAACGGGTTCGTTTCAAACGAGCAATTGGCTTTGGGGTCGGGGGCTCGTAAACGTTGGGAACGTACAGTGGCGGCGTCTCTGGCACCGAGTTGGCTTTTGTCCCAGCGGACGTGTCTCCGGGAGATAGGGAAGACGTCTGCCCTTGGGGTTCCAGGGTGCCTCGTAGTTTCGGGAGAGACACTTGTGGCCCAATGAAGTACACGTGAAAATAACAGGACGGGAACAACATGCAGAGTTGTTCCCAGACATGAGGCGGAAGCGAAGACTCGGCGCGTGCGCCTAGGATAAATATCCTGACTTGGGGCTTTGTCACACCAGCTTCTTCTGTATCAGGAGCACCGGGAGCGACGTGCAGCGTCGTGCGTAGCGCTAGCAAGACCCAGGCTATTCATATTTTTATTCCATGACCGGCTTTCAAACGACTTACCAGCCAAAGATCGACTACCTTCAGGTGTAACGCGGTGATTGTTCAGGGTCAATCCGCTATTTTGATGAAGAATCGAGCCGATGGTGAGCGGGTATGTGAGAAGCTTGCTCGCATGCCTCCTCGACCGTTCGGTGTCCATCGAAGCGAAACCACGCGTGTACCAAAACAGATCCCAATTAGCGAAAGAGATAGCCTCCTCGTATGCTTGTGGACCTTCATAGTGGTCAGATGACATACATACCAAACGAATATGCACCGTACACACCAGGAAGCTCAAACTCATGCATCCTCCGACCGCTCCGAAGATCGTGTTCATCCTCGTTGACCTCTCGAAGACGCAAACAGGACTTTGCATGATCCTCGTCCATTTCCCAATGTTCTTTGCTACAATGCGTCGGCCAGCCACAGTCAGGACACTCGAACTTGACCTTTAGAGGTTTGGCACCCGTGCGGTTGTCGTGACTCGAACAAACGGGACAGGGAGCGAGCGAGCGAATGGCTTCTCCGCGTGCCTTGACCGCCGGGAATGGGGATTCGGAGAAGGGATGGAACAAGTCATCGCGGTCGAGCACTGTGGTCCTCCCAGGTGCCGGTTTCCATTTGCGGGCGAAATTTAAGAAATGTCTTCGACCGCCAAACCCTTCTTGAGGGTTGGCACTGAGAACCCGGAAGCGCAGTGAGCGAATGTTGGGAAGTGAGAGTGCCGCACCATGGCGCAAAGACATTACAACGGGTTACCAGAAGAACGAATCCAGTGAGCACGCAAGTACCCGTATGCGAAGTACTTACATCAGCCATAAGTCGCGCGCGCGGATTGAAATGGCATCTGGCCTAATAGCATGTACTTGACCTTGGCAGTAGCGCTCTCAGTTCTAGTCGATCAGTTATTCCGATCGAGCATTTTGATACTCCAAGCATGACCCAAAGAACAGCCACGATTTCCAGAAAAACGAAAGAAACGCAAATCGAAGTGGCCATCAATCTTGATTGCACCCCCGGTTCAGGCCTGACGCAGAACATTGACGTATCCACGGGTATCGGCTTCCTAGACCACGTAGCGGTTCCTCTATGTTATTGTGGCAGGTAATCACTAATCTCGTTCCTCAGATGTATCATGCACTTGCAAAGCACAGTGGCATGTCGTTGATAATGAAGTGCCAAGGAGATCTTTGGATCGATGACCACCACACTGCAGATAAGCATCTCTTCTCTTTCGAAGTGTGTCAAATGGTCTTACTAACGATGCACAAGACAGTGCGATTGCATTGGGCACCGCATTCAAACAAGCCCTTGGAGAAATCAAGGGCATCAAGCGATATGGCACAGGTTTCGCACCGCTCGACGAAGTGGGTCGCCACACTCTGGACGCAGGTAGAATTCGACTTGACATCCTTTATCTAGGCACTTTCCAGGGCAGTGATTGACATTTGCTCTCGTCCGTACTGTGTCACCGAACTCGGTTTGAAACGCGAGAAGATTGGAGACCTCTCGACAGAGATGATTCCTCACATCTTCCATTCCTTTGCAATGGCAGCTGGGGCGACACTTCACATCGATGTCCTCCGGGGGGAAAACGACCATCATCGGTATGTTCCCACCCAAGGCTACGGAACCCTCTACAACCCTCGCTAGATCCGAATCTGCGTTCAAAGCATTGGCCCTGGCCATCAAACAAGCCATCGAACAGACAGGTGGGAACGAGATACCGAGCACGAAAGGCGTACTTTAAGCCTCTTGTTGTCCAGTCCCTTATCCTTGTCTGGGAGCTTATGTTCAGAGTAATGCAATCCATTAGCTCACACCCATTAAGATGTAGACAGAAAGGCATCGAGACGATACATATGAACAAAAAAGGAACTATGCCGACTATACTCTAACGCGTGTTCAGGACCAGAATATGCACCTCTTCTCCGGCGGAGGGTTCAGCTACCGGAGGTGTTAACGGAGATACTTTCTGCGCGGATGAATCTGACCTTTGCCCATTTCGAGCATTTGAATGCTTTGGCAAACTCGGGGATATTGTAGACCGTGCCGTCCGTGCGGTAGCGGTACGGTGAGTGTGGATCTGTCCGTACTCGTTGCACCTGATGTGGGACCGACCGGTTGGTCTGGAATCCAGCAGGATATGACAGTAACACTCACAGCGTCCGCTGGCCGATTGTGCATGGCCCATGTGCGCGCAAAGGAAATAAAGAACAATTGTTCCCTGAAACTGGTTAGGATGGAAAGCACTTAGGGTGGCAACAGGGGCCCCACCTCGTATAATCTAACCCGGGCAGTAGATATTCGTGTCCAGCATCATACGAGTCTTCGTACTGGGCTTTCCATGCTCGGTATGCTTGAACAAGGCCAGTGTCGCCGATGTTTTCCCCAGCCGTGCTGCATGTCCAAGAGTCAGCAAATCCGAAGATATCTTAGGGAATTGATGTACAGATTTCCCTGCCATATCTCAATTAGAGAATTTAATTACTCAAGAAGAGTCGAAACCTACGTTGACATATACGACACCTCCTCTACCATTGTCAACGGTGTACGCTGCATTTCGTCAGAATGTCCGGAAATACGAAGGCCAAAGTCCATACCAGAATATTGTTCGACAATGCAATCCTGACGAATTTGATAAGCATCGCTTGTTTCGCGAGTCCACCATTCCTCTAATTTCCCTTGTTCGTTGTAGAGTCGACCAGCAGAATCGAATGCGTGCTGTTCTGGGATGAGTTACTGAATGAAAAGCATTAGTAAAAGTACTGACTGTAAGTTCGTGAGCGGCAACCATCCCAAACGAGCCGTATGATAAATATCCTGGCCTAGGTGATGGTGAGGAGGAATCCTCGTCGTAACAAGTAAACCATACCATCCTACGGAAAAGAACGGTGGCTGTAGAATTCCGGCAGGGAACACGATCTTTTCCGGAAAATCAGGTACTACAAACTTCGCCCGAATGAGCTCCACACACCTCATTACCCGTAGGGTTGTAGTATGCATCCACGGTCGCCGGCGTCATTTCCCACTCCTCGAGATTCCTTGACTTTCCCAGTTTTTGCCACATCTTGTAGGCATCAGAAGCTCTGCGACGCAATGTCAGATGGATCTCTTGCGTGTCGAATACATGAAGGACTAACGCGGCACTCAACATATTTTCGAAAAAGATATCAACATGGATCTTGACGAGTGTATAGTAGCCCACCAGAGAACGAGCGTCGCGAGTATCGGGATACAGTGGGAACCCAACCTTCCTTCGGATTGCCTCGGCCTTTTCATGTGCTCTCCGAGCAGATCGTTCATCCATCCACTCAATTCGCTCCAAAGATCTCTCGAATGCGTTGACAATGTCTGCAAAAAAAATCGTGAGAACGACGCCTCCACGATGAAAACGTGCTTCTACCCGATATGATCTGAGAAGCCTTTTCCTTCGAATCGCTAGGGAACGTTGCGTTGACAAAGTACCTGCCAGTGGCAAAGCCCATGGCAGCCTCAACCTTGCGCATACAGAACTCAGATCGCTCTCCAATAGCACCTGGCCTAAGTCCGTTCAGAACTTCCTGCAACTGCCTTACAGCCTTCCACGCTTCGGTCGTCGTCCCTAGATTAGGAGCGTATTCCAAAGCTGCACGGACGACGAGGTATGCTTCAATGACGTCAGAAGACGTGCGCTCTAGAATTCGTGACAAGGAACTTGGATAAGGTTTGTAAGTGATTATGACGCGGCTGGGAAAGAAACGTGGAGTAAACGTTGCAAAATAGTCGGGGAAGTTGATTTGAGGAAGGGCAGACTTGAGCGTATTGATGCTGACTGGGTTGTACGTGCCGAAGGGGTCTTGCTCTAGCTTGTCTAGATCTAACATCGCCGCTGCGATTTCGGATTCGAACCGGACAACCTCTCGAGCAAGTTCGTGGGCCTTGTGGAAGGGATCCTCCGCCGGCCTGCGGGTGTCACCATGATCTTCATCTTCTTCACCATCCCAAGGTGGCCACGGCCAAGGAGGCCAAACATGTTCTTCATCTTCCAACTGCTCCGTTTGGAGGATAGATTGTAAGCCCCTACGTTGGAAATCGGCCGTACCCATGTCGACAACTTCGTCATCGCGCAGGGTGACCAACAGACGCTCAATGACGTCTTGATAAGCACTGAGAATAGCCTGATCCTTGTAGTATTCCTGATGAAGGGTGAGCGAGAAGAAGAGCCAGACAAACACCAACACATCGCACCTTCGACGGCAATCCTAAAGTCGGTTGGGTAAACCAGAGTGTCATAGCGTTGGGGTCGACGCCAGCATCGCCGTCGATGTAAAATTTGAACAAAGCATCAACACCTGCGGGAGATATATATATGAGGCAGAAGACACGAGTGAAGCCATGCTTGCCTCTGGAGTGCATGTAACCAAGTGCGTTGGTCAGCCCTTGCCTGGGACCTGCAGCGCTGACATCGACACGCTTTCCGCGGTATATCAACCTGATCGTATTCACGAATTTTTGGAGGGGAGCCTGGCCAAGATAGTCGAGCTTTGCTTGGTCCATGCAAGAAGTATAGAGAGCGCGAAGCTTGTACAACAGCTGGTCATCCCAAGAGGAATCATAGACGGATGTTTCGGACTCGAGGATGTTCCGAAGGACTTGCCAGTTCTGCTGGGTGCGAACGGAGAAGGTATTGATGGCACCCCTGTCGCCGGGAATTGGATGCGATGCTATCCAGCCGCCATCTGACCGCAGGTTCAGCGCTGAAGATCAGCCGGGGACCGTGGCAACTCACTGGCAAAATCATAAAAGTTCTCGCACGGATCATAAGAGGTATCGATCCCGGCCAGAACCGATGCGGAGAGAATGATACACTCCTTGGTAAGGCACGTTTCCTGTCAAATTTTCGGAGAGATCAGAACTGCGGACACAGCACGGGACACGTGGTGCACCTTTGAGGGACCTGGGCCTGGTGTTTCTGGAGGTCCTGTCGGTTCAGGCCCGACGATGACGGTGCGGGTGACATGGTCAGTGGTGGTGTAAGTCAAAACAGAGGTATAGACTGCGGTGGTGGTAGTTGTCTTAGTGGCAGTTCCTCTCGCGGTTGTGGTATCAAATATGGTAGTAAAGGCAGTGGAGACCGCGGTGGTGGTGGTCGCGGAGATGATGGTGGTGGGAGCAATGGTAGTATGTGTGACTGTCTTAGTTTGGGTCTCGGTGTGCGTACCATTACCTTGATCGCCGCCGTCGCGGCCCCCACCCTCGCGGTTCCTGAGATTGAGCTTATGCTGTGCGCCAGCGAAGAGACCGATGAAGACAGAGCTTATGAGGAGGAGGACGAGCACTTCGACCAGGAGGACCTTTGTGAGGCCGGTGAGAGGTTCGTGCACGACATCGGTGATGCGGCCGGCGAAAGAGCGGTGTGGTGAGGGCGGATCCGGAGGCGTCTCGTCGCCACCATGGCCGCCGTTGTGCAGCAGCGGGGCGGCCTCTGCGGGGGATGAGCCGGGTCGTGGCGGGGAGCAGAGAGCGTACCGTGGTCCCTGCGGTTGGGAGATCTTGCATCCTGTGGTTGCTGGCGGTCCGTCATGATGACGGGGGAAGACGAGGCCTGCGAGGGGACGGACGGGGCTTAAGTAGTGCCAGTGCCAGGACGCGTGCCCGCCGTACGACCTCCACGCGGTGGAACCGACTTAGGGGCCACAACAGCCGCAAACATCCGTCCGCTGGCACGTGCCCGTCGCGTCGATCAATATTGTCATGGTGTACCTGCCCCCGCCCCAGCTCGCCAACGCCGCCCGGCCCTCCTACGGCGATGCCTACGCCACCATCCTCGCCACCCATCGCCGCTCGCCGCTCACCTCCGCCTCGTCCGTCATCCTCCTCGTCGCCCCCGACGTCGACGCGCTGTGCGCCGCGAAGATGCTCGCAGAGCTGCTCAAGCAGGACGACGTGATGCACAGGCTCGTCCCCGTGTCCGGCGTCGCAGAGCTGGAGGTCGTCAAAGACGAGCTCGCAACCTACAACGAGGTGCCGACCCAGCCCCCCGTCCACGCACCTGCTGACCCCTTCTAGCTCCATACCCTCATTCTCCTCAACATGGGCGCGATCCTCGACCTTCCCTCTCCTGCGTGGTTCGGCGAATTCAGCCCACATCTAACCATACACGTGATCGACTCCACGCGGCCGCAGAACCTGGCGAGTCTGTTTGGTGGCGGTGACGTCGGTGATCGCATCGTCATCTGGGACGATGGTGAGGTCGAGACCATGGATGCACAAAGAAAGGCCTGGGAAGCACTAGAAGTCCGTCTTCGTATTGCACCGAAACGACTCACATGCTGATAGACTCCCAGTACGAGCCGGAACCGGATTCCGAGGACGATGGCTCAGATTTCGACTCGGAAGACGAAACGCAGGGCGATGAGGAGCCGGACGAAGACTCGACCGTAGGCACCCCCACACGCAAGCGCAAATCACAAACTCCGGACCAACGCACGGGGAAGAGGCCGAAGCTAGACAATGTCGCGGTGCTTCTCTCCCTCATACGCACCAGCTGACACGTCCCCCAGGAGTTGAGTCGTATGTCGCGAGAACAGCGCGCCATGTACCAAACAGTGGTTGAAAAGCACTATGCAAGCGGTTCCTGGTACAGCCAGAGCGCCTCTGCCACAATATACATCCTTGCGACTGTCCTTGAGCGTGCAGACTGTGACCTCTTGTGGTAAGTCGTACGTGACCATCGACCCTCCTCTCCAGTAACCGTTGTAGGCTGGCAATCCTTGGGCTCACACACCAATATACGACTTCCCGCATATCACGCGACTTTTACGAAAAATACCACGCCATCTACTACGACGAAGTATCCCGTCTCAATCCACTCCCACCGGAGGTCACCAATAGTACCGACACGCTCACAGCACTCGGTCCGGATGATTCGTCGATAAGGTCGAACGAGGAACTGAGATTCACCCTCCTTCGTCACTGGACACTCTACGACGCCATGTTTCACTCTAGTTATGTAGCAGGAAAGCTTGGAATTTGGAAGGAACGAGGTCGGAAGAGGCTCACGGGCCTACTAGCTAAAATGGGGTGAATAAGACTCAGACGCGTTTCACCAGTCCTTGACTTCGGCTGACCTCGCCTGAGGCAGGTTTTCAATACCACAGACGCAACAGTTGTATGCACACATGGATCTTGATCTCAAGCAGCAGCTAAGATCCAAGCTCGACGCTATCGCCCCTGAGTATGGCCTCGTGGAGCTCACCTACCCGTCTTTCGTTCGGTGTTTCGGGTATCGCGCCCCTCCCTTAAGCGCTGCCGATGCCGTGGAAGCTGTCAATGCTCTCTTAGATGTCGCCGGTGGTGTCCGGATGGAGGTCGAGGTCGAAGGTGCCCGACACGGCGGAGAATGGTTCGGAAGTGGGCGCGTATGGGAGGGTAAACACACCCTCAATGAAGCGCACGAAAGCAATGAACGTGGTGATCGCGCCGACGCAAACGAAGAAGGGAAGGGCGACAATCCAGATGACGCAGAGGTACGCATGCCAGTCCCCTGGTGGCAGAGGAACTTCTGGGCTGCCTACGATGCTCTCACTGAGTAGGCCATTTCATTCGCACCAACTGCAGCTGAAACCTGAATAAACGATTAAATACTCTAGCACCGTCGCCCTTCGGGATGCACTCGCGCTGTCCATGTCTCTGCATCGGGCCATCATACGACAAGGAACTTCCATAATCGACAAGCAGGACATCCGTACGATGCGTTCCCATCGTGTTGTCATTCTTTCTCAGGGCCCCGATCTCGCACTATTTGCCCATCCCGGCGTGCTTTCACGACTGGCCCTCTGGTTGATTGATGCATTGAGAGACAAATTACCTGGCACGAAACTTGCCAGGGGAAAGAAGAGCTTGCCATTTGTCTTGGCATGTCTGAACGAAAGGACAGAGACATACATTGTCGTAGGTGTTATGGGCTCGCTCGAACTGGGAGATGCAACAAAAAAGTGAGTTTCTCAAGTGTCAACTTTGGGAGTGATGGGTTGATTCCTGCCAATCAGCGAGTTCGGCCTGGCTTTCATCAACGCTAAGGAGCGGTGCAATGCCCGGTCGTCTCATAACTCGTTCAATACGAGTATACTGGAGATCGATCAGGAGGATCTGAAGGTGTTTCTGGAAGCCCTGTGCGAGGTGGGCGAGGGATACTGATGTACAGCGCATGTTGTAATACCACGCTTGGTCTGATACCTTGCACGTGCTCGTTATTCCCCGGAGCCCCAGTAGAAGCCAAATCCCCTGCGAAAGAAATTGTAGTACTGGAGTAGCCAAACCGACGGACTACTCACCCTCCTCCTTCAGAATGCCTGGAAAAATAATCGTAATCGATGTTTACTGGCGCAATCAGTGACGGGCAAAATCCTCTAGCAATATGGTCTCACTTGCCATAGCCAACACAAGCTGTTTGTGTGGTCACTCAATATTCAATATTCAATATCAAGTCGCACGCCAACAAGAACTTACCGCTCGTTCATTGACGGTCAAGTTCCTTGCTGTGCCATTCTTCTGCAATATCCACTCGTTGTCCTGGCCTGAACCGCGAACTTGCTCGTCAGGCGCCCGGAAAGATACCGTGTACTGTCCTGTGTCTGAAGATCTGAAATCAAAAGAGTCTATTCGTGACCATTTAGTGAACATCCAGCTGCCACTTGCCTCTCTCCCGAATCCTCTAAATGCTCTGTTGATGGTTGCTATGCATTGCCCTTGCGCATCTCGCAGGACGAAATGCCACGCCCATAAACCCTCATCTATACGCGCAAATTGGTCGAAATGGACCCCGGATGTGGTGAGCTCCGGTTGAGGATCCAAGTCAAAGGCAGTGAGCACTCGATGGGGAATGGATCTATATTTTGGGAGAGTAACGAGTCCGTTGAGAGGTCACGATTCATCGAAGGTGCACGATTCAGGATATCGGTCCGTGTAATGCCCCATCAAGGCAGGAGGTTATGGCGTGTTCATCGTCAGGGCATTCAAGATTGGTCACCAGACCGTACGAGTTAAATAATCTAGGAATATGAGACTGAAATAATGACAATTGAGAGAAGACGTACCAAAGTTATAGGGCGACGGAATACAGGCGGGTGTAAGGAGTGTAAGGATTCCAGAGTATCGGAGACATGACATGAATGATGAGAATATTAAACGAGCCAAGGAAACCCGGATAATCGGGTTGCGAGGACAAAGCGGAATATAAGGTAAGATAACGCGATAACCATGCGAGATGCAGGCCGTAGCAGCATTGTTGTTACCGTAACACGCGTGGTGAAGGCAATACGTCCAGATGAAGAGCGCCGTTAGTAGATAACATCTAAATCGAGGGATGTTAACGTGTTGACAACACGTAAGTCATTAACAATTTACATGAATGAGGGAGGGATTTCGTTTGGAGATATCCAAGCTTGAATGCAACAGGATCCATGATGAACGCAGGAATCGTGGAGATATGGAGGGAATGATATAATTAAAACACACCGAGAGGGAGTGGAGTCGTTAGCAGTCCAGTAAAGGAGATATTGATTATTAGATGAGGTCGAGGAAACCACATTGCCAGATGTGCAGACGGAAGGTGAACGCAAGACGATTTGAGTGCAACCCAGTTAGTGAAATATTTGATAAACAGGGTCACACATACCGCAGAAATAAATTATATCTCCTCCTCCAGAGATGCCACTCCTGCTGTACCTCCGCACGAGTGTCCAGCGCCAACTGTCCTGAGGCGGGGGAAGAATTACTGGGACTCTGAACAAACATACGAGAGTTTATCCAAGCAAATGGGCGGCGGAGCTGGAAGTGATGGTAAAACTATATAACAACCGTCGTGACGTCAAGCTATGAGAACGCACCCAGAGGAGGGGGTGACCTTCTGGGTCCAAAACCAGTGCTCGGAACGGTCTGTGCGTCCTGAACACTTGCCTCGCGAACATCGAAAGGAAGCCTCGCGGTTCTTCGACGATGTATCCAAGTGACTCTCCGGTCGAGTTGGCTTCAGTGTGTCTCAGTATGGTGAAGAATCGTGGATTAGAGAAAACCTAGACATACTTATAACATATCGGTTTGATTGCTCGAATCCGATGAAGATATTGAGCATTTCAAGCTGCCTAATTAAAGATGAGACTCATGAAGATATCAATCCTCAACAGTATTTGTTACCTTGTGACTATAAGCTCGTCATTGTTCAGTAGCAAACGGCTCAAGCCCATTTCAGAATTGGCAGCAGAATGTCTGTTTTGTTTCCAGCATTGTGAGCGGTCTTCGGTGGGTTTTTCTTCGTAGTCTGGAGAAGTCCACGAACGATCCTCTGGAGGGGGATCTAACTGGGGCCGGCGCGACAGGTTACCTCGGGAATTTCTTCCAAAACCAGTGGTGCGATGCGGAAAGCGGGACAGGGCATATGGCCGACACTGTTGTGTATAAATATACGTGTGTCTTTGCAGCAGACGGCAGCCAGTGAAAAACGCTGCCATCCAACGGTAGGTTGACCTATAGAGTTTCAAGTCTACTGGAGTGCTGACGGAACCACAAATAGAACATGGCTATGCCTCATTATAGTAACTCGTAACTTCCAACCATTACCACATTACCGACTCTGAGGCCGGGGCTAATTGCCAGTTCCTCCAAGTAGTTCAAGACTTGTCTACTTAGGTCTGCCTGGCATTGGGTCGGTGATGCATTGGCGGTCGAACGTTTTTCGCGTTCCAAGGAATGTGCGAACTGCCGCGACAGCGCCTAGAATACAGGTAGGCATCAACGTTCACTGCCGAAACGAAAAACTCATAGCGGAGGTTAGCCCGTCCAATGGAGACAGGTTCCCCGGCCAGATTCAACTTCTGACCCTGCAGCTGTCCGGCACGTCCCTCCTCGCCTTGCTGCGCGACAAGGACAGGCGAAGCTCATGGAGCGCGGTTCGTCCCGTTCCAAGACCTCTGCCCCGCAACCTCAACCCAGACCTCATCTTGCCTCGCATCCATCGCCGCTCCAGCTCGACGATCGTAGCACCTTCCATTCCTTCGTCCCACCGTCCCATGCCGAGCCTTACCCACCATCGCGCTTGTCTAGATTAAAGTTCAAAGAACGCGGATCGCTTCGTTCTGGAGATGTCTTTGTCACAGACGCGAAACGTAGTAGCATGACTGCAATGAGTCACTGGCAAGCGAAAAAAAGCGATAGGGATAACAATAAGAAGTCACTGCCCAAACGAGTACAGGCGGATCTCTACATCCCGTCGACTGTTTCTGTCGGACAACTTGCCAAGTTATTGAATATTCGCTTGCGTATGATTAAATTTTCCTGCGTTACAACAGACTGACTCCGTTTTGTTTAAAGGCACGCTTCAACGAAAGATGCACGAAGCAGGGATGCACGGAGAGTCTTCCTATGATTATGGTTAGCAGTATCCTTTCTCATTGTTACAGTTGCTGACATCCCCCTATAGTTTTGACCTCTGACTATGCTGCTTTACTTGTACACGAGTTCGGTCGGAACCCAATAATTAACGACGAAGCAGCTTTCGATTTATACCCCCCGTGAGCATGTTTCCCTCTGACCTAGATGCTCCGAGCCTGCAGCTTGAGTATGTCGTTGATCCAAGCATCGCTCAATAGACCGCCGTCGCAAACGCCCCACCTCCTGCCAACCCGACCCCCAATCGTAGCTATAATGGGACATGTCGATCACGGAAAAACCACACTCCTAGACAATCTGCGTTCATCTTCTGTTGTTGCTTCTGAAGCGGGGGGGATTACACAACATATTGGTGCTTTCTGTGTTCCGTTGAGCATGAGTGCGTCGACGCCAGGAGATGAACGTCTGATCACATTCTTGGATACTCCGGGCCATGCCGCATTTTCTGCCATGCGTGCGCGTGGGACCTCTGTCACTGATATCGTTGTCCTCGTCGTCGCTGCGGATGATGGTGTCATGCCCCAGACGCTTGAGATTATTGAGCTTGTTAATCGTGAAAAGGAAGGAGGTAACATTGGAATGGTAGTTGCTATTAACAAGGTCGATAAACCTGAAGCTGATGTCGTGAGTCTCTCTTCATGGTTTTATCCTCGCATTTCTTGACGCTGGATGGGACTCTTAGGAAAAAACTAAACTCGCCTTACTTTCCGCCGGCGTTCCTCTAGAGGAGGCTGGTGGGGATGTCCCTTGCATCACCATCTCTGGGCTGACTGGATCTGGATTGCCTGAGCTCGTTGAAACCATCGCTCTAGTAGCTGATGTGATGGACCTCCGTGCAGAACAAGATTGCAAACCTGTAGGATACGTTTTGGAATCCAGGATGCTCAAAGGATTCGGGTGAGTCAGCGAGTTTACTTCTCGGCTTTATATCATCGTAAATGATAACGTAGTCCTGTCGCAACTGTGCTTATGACTCGCGGTACCCTGTCCCCTGGAATACCCCTTCTGGCAGGAATCTCCCCGTGTTCTACACGTAGGCTTCTTTCCCCGTCGTTGCAATCCATCACCTCTGCAGCACCAAGTATCCCCGTCCTCGTCACAGGTTGGAAGTCACTTCCCGCTGCTGGTGAAGAGGTCCTATCAGGTAGTGAAACTGACATTAAGAAAGCTTGTGCAAACCGGGAACGGAAACGAGATTTAGCAAGCGCTTTAGGTGATGTCGAAGCTATCAATGTTGCAAGGCAGGCAGACAAAGAGAGGGAGGGGAAAGATAGAGAATTTGCACGCAAGGCACAGAAGGGTCTTCGGACGCCAGCGCCAATGGCTGAAGATAGTCCTGATAAGGAGGTGAAAAAGAAATATCTTCGCATCGTCGTCAAGGGAGACGTCAGTGGGAGTGTCGAAGCTCTAGTTGGTGCGCTCAAAGATATCGGGAACGATCAAGCAGGTGTTAAGATCGTCTCCGCCGGCGTTGGAGACGTTTCTGATTCTGATGTCATGATGGCTAAGGCTGCGGACGGTATGTCTATACATGGATGCCTCATGCCCATTTATTGACTCCCATGTCAGCTATGATCATTGCATTTTCTGTCGTCATACCACGTACGGTTCGAACCGCCGCCTCCCAGAATCACATCCCAGTTTTTACATCCGATATCATATATCGCGTTATCGATGACGTCCGGGACCGTGTCATATCTCTCCTGCCATGTACTTACGATATCAAAGTCACTGGCGAGGCGACTGTGCTCCAGCTCTTCGACATACAAATTAAAGGGAATTGCAAGAGGATCGCTGGTTGTAGGGTCACTCATGGTGTGGTACAGCGATCGAACTCTGTCCAGGTGCTGAGAGAGGAGAAGGTTGTCTACGAAGGTGAGACTAAGCTTATTGCCCGTTCGCATTGGGCTTCACTTTGTTTCCAGGTTCCATAGATGCATTGAAGCAGATTAAGAAGGATGTGATTGAGGTTAGAAAAGGTTCAGAGTGTGGTATTAACTTAAAGGACTACGATAATCTGCAAGAGGGTGACATTGTCCAAATGTTCCAGAAAATAGAAGTGCCAGGCGAACTTTAATTGTTCGGCTGCCATCACAGCTCGCCCCAGGCTGTCTCGCACTTGTGTAGAATCCTATGGGTTATACTCTGATAATTATCTATGCGGAACATTGAATCGGTATATTCACGACAGTCTCTCTCGGTTTCGATTCTGTTCGTCGAGTATAATTTCCTTGCCACCGATGGTACCCGTTCTACCCCCAACTCCAAACGTTAAGCTGATATTTCCTAGATCATGCGTCGTCTTCTCGAGGAGGGCCCAGCTTCTCGTATCCAACTTTTTTAAGACGACTTCCACCTTGGACCCAAAGAACTTGTATGAAGACCTTTCTGGTTCGACAGGGCCGAAGAGTTGGATTGTCCGCTTGAACCGTTTTTGGGCAGGAAGATACAGGTCAAAATGGACCTGCAAATTACCGTGAGTAAAGTAACAGAAAGCCAGCAATGCCTGTGTAGTACACCAACCTGCGTCTCCTCTATGGTGACACTGCTTTTGTCCTTCTCAGCCTGCTTGGCAAATACAGACACATGCACTTCGCTTGGTGTCTGATAATGATCTACACGGCATTCTGTGAACTGCTCCGCCTGTCAGTCGCATTAGATCGGGGAGCATTCAGCGGCCATGACAGCAACGTAATAAAAATTGTCTTGCGCACCTGTTCCTCTGACGCGCGCTGCTTCGGAACAAAGACATGTCGGCCTTTCTTGCACCCTTCGATCTTGAGAAATTCTTCAAATTCCAAAACTCGCTTTTTACAGCATAGATAACCCTAAATCGTCAGGCATACAGACGAGGGCATGTGGAGAGAGGTACACGGTAAATTAAATGAATACATACCTTGCTTCCCTCGTGGAAGATAGGCTGCAGAATGAATCAATTCAGTCAACAGACGCGAGGTTATGGTAAAACGCCGTGATGAATCTAGGACGTACTGAGGCTGGGTGGTAGGTACATATGGTACCTTCGCCGTCTCCAGTGCGGTTTTCTGCATCGCTCACGAAAATCACGCTACAACCCTTACGTCTACATGTAATTCCGGGTTCGGCTGTTACACTTAAATCATCCTCCTCTTCCTGAGGAACGGGGAGAGCGGAATCGGCAGGGAGCATAGTAGTAACTGGTGTAGATAGCTGCGGTTGAAGGCTATGTGCGGTGGAGTAAACTTCTTTTCCTTCTTTTGATCCTGTAACTGTGAGGATCCCACTGGTAGTGGTTGTAGGCTTCACCACCTGAGGAGCTACTTCTTGCTGTACTACCTCCGTGTGAGCGCCGACTTCACACCCCTTGTGAGAGTGATTGATGCTCGTTAGCAGTGATTGTGCTCCGCCGAGCAACAAAGCATGCGTACTGGTATAGTCATGAATTCATCAAAGTCGAGAACCGGTTTGTTAATACTTGAGCAGCATGACCAGGACTTTAGACCTTCGTGGAAGACCTGATAGTATGATAATTTACAACAGCCGATCCAACGAGACCGATGGCGGGCACTCACTGGTGCACCAGGGTGATAACGACAACTGGTTTCAGTACTGTCTGCTGACGAAAATTCCTTGCCACATCCTTTTCGTGTGCAACGTGGCATGTCGGTGAAGTGATACCTCCTTGATCACGATCATGGACTCGAGAGCATAATTCCTAGACAAAATGTTTACGTAATAATCAGAATCAGAATGTTCGCGAAATCACTGATTGCTGCCAGTGTATATCGGCCACTGGCCGTAAGCTACTATGGCAGAGAAACGCACTCTTGCCTATACATACGTTTCTATGTACTTGGCTTGTACTACATATCATGACCATCGCTCCTCGAGGCTACACTAACCACCCGATCTCGACCAAGGCTGATTGATGCCATGCTCGGAAGTTCGGAACGATGTTAGCCGATAAGATCGCTCATCAAGTCACCACTTGCAACTCGTGGACTTGGCGAATTCGTCGCAGGTCAGCGTAAAAAAGAAATTCCAGTGTCCAATAGACGACAGATGGGGTAAGACTGGCCTGCAAGAGCATTGTGGACATGTTCCAAGGGGCGAAGAGATATTTTCGCATTCGAGATTGAATTGAAAAATCTCAGACTCAGGGCCGAATCCAAGTGGGTCAGAAACGTTTCACCGCCATGAAGCAAGCTATCTAGCACTCGGTAAAGTCACTAAAAGCGTGGGTTCAGCGTATACCTAACAATAACGTGGCGGGTGGATGCATCCTTTCACGATAAGTTTCACTCCCAAGTGCCAATGCCATGAAACACCGTAGGATCACCATCCCCAAAGCTCCGTGGCCCCGATGAGTCAGGGATTCGGGCTAGCCAGGGACTCAGGTCTGTCAGGTTTCAGGCCAGAGGAGGAAAGAAATGCCTTGTGAATCGGATCTGCCACTCGTGAAATGATTATCTTCGCGGTGCCAGGACCTGACTAAGTTTAATGGTTATGTATTATCATCCAACTTAGGGATTCGGGCAGGTCACCGCCGGTCAAGTTCAGACAACGGAAACTAACTTTATCCACCTATCCAAGCCCACGGTATGTTCTCCTGTCAGCCGATGAAGTAAATCCGAGGCGAAATCAAGGGATGACCCTTCTTGCATTCGCTGCACTGTCCGTGGAACTTCGGGCTTCTATAACCACGAATAGTTTGGATCCGACTTGAAACTGCAGCGTGATAGTCGGCGGCGGAATTTGATGCGATGACAACCTTTCAATATTTTGACGTCCAGATGATCAACAGTTCTCGGGGTGATAGGAGCCGTCGCATCGGTCACGGATGCGTTCGCACTGCACTCGGCGGCGATCATTGAGCAAGGTTCATCCGATGAATAGATATGATACGAGTGGTTCAGGGTGCCGCTTCGAGACAGCGGACGCCACAAGGTCAAAGCTGTACAGCCATAATGCTAGCGATTCATAGACGGAGGACGTAACGAACGAATCACGCGTTATAGTCGCAACACAGTGCCACGGAGCATGTGTACGGGGATCACTGCGTGGTGTCGGAGCAGGTTCAATTGTTTGCAGCGGCCGTGGAGCCTTCGCGTTGCAGGCCCGATGGCACCCCTACAAACGTGTAATGTCAGGGTTCATTACTCGGAACTACCACTGAAATGGATGTAACGATCAACATGATCCCACTGCAAAACTTAGGAATTGAGTTTCCGAATCGACCATTCAATCCAAACCTGGACTGAGTGACTCCCATACCAGAAAAGCTACGCCCCACGGACCAACGCGAGCAAGTGTACGAAGAACGGTGGAGATCCGCGCATGAACACTGGACCGTATCTCGGGATGCTGGGCAGAGCTTAAGAAATGTCCACGGAAAACCGATGTTATACCATCTCTCCGCAACACTTGCATCAAAACAGAAAATGATGACCGTCGGCTGTTCGAGTGGGGCGTAATTGACCTTTCCAGAGCGATAACTCGGCGTGCTATGTCCCAAGGCCTACAGAGGATCTCGTAGGCAAAACCTGCCATCATACCGCCACAGACTAGGGTGAAGGCATGGGCAAATCGTGATAGGTGGTGACTATGAGAATCATGGTTCCTCGACTTCAATTGGACAGCGTGGCGTGTCGCGAGCTTGACTTCATTTGCTACTTGTCGTGTGATCTCAAAAACGGTAAAGAAAGCGGCAAAGCCTGAAAAATGGACGGATAAGATACACCGTCCAATTATTTGAGTGCCTACCGCAGATATCCTTCCCAAATCCCCATCCCCATCCAGCCCAGCCACGCCCAGCCATCTCACGGACATCCTTCATCCACAGCCGGATTTTCCTGACATTTCTGATCTGGGCAGACTTGTTTGTGGTGTGCGGCGATTGAGTTGCTCGAAAGACCTCCTTCCATGCATGAGACCATCCTTTGCCTGTCCCGCCCTCGATGACGAGTCTCGCATTCTCGACAGGTGCGGCAGCCAAGGCTTGCATACCTCCCGCAGCAGCGCCTGACAGTGCAGCTGCGAATATCGAATGATGTCCGAAACGAGACTCTAAATAGCCAGAACTTTCGGTGTATGTCGTCCAAAGTACCGTACCCAGTGCGGCGTTCGCAAGCATTGGTGGCATGAAGTGCTTAGGTATCACCACGAACTGCAATAACAGCATAAGTTTGGCTAGAGAACCAGAGAAAAGTATGCACACCACACCTTGACTCTTGATGAGCGAGACAATATATTGGTAACTAAGAGTAGTGCCCTGACTGTTAGCGTGTCCTCGGAGTGAGTGCCAACCGCTCACTAGATTTGCAGACGCTTAGTAAAGGCAGTGCTCATGGTGTTGGACTTGCCTTTGGAGGGCCTAAATAGCCTCACTGGACGAGCGAAATACAAAGTAATAGCGCGCGTGGTCGTCCGTGCCAACGCAGTATATATGGGACTACTGTGGTGATCCTGGTTGGAAGTCGGAGTAGCGACTTCGTCATGGGACATCACAGTACTGAGTGTGTCCAGGACTCGGACGTGGTTGCACCGTTGATAGGCTTCTGAACCGGCAATAAGTTAAAGCGCTATTTCTGGTAAGCGGCCTAGTCTCATCGGTTTGGGATTTTTCGGTGGCACCAAAACCAAAACGCTTAGTCACATGCAGTGAAGACTCCATTACTATGCATTGTCTCCGTACACCTTTCGCCTTATCGTCGTCTGTCTACCCACTAAGAGCCGTCCGGCGGCTGATCTCCATTATATCCTCCGACAATTCACTACCTGAGGGTTTTATCTTTTTCCCAAGTTTCTTCAACATTTACGAGCAGCGACTACTGCTAATTGCAGCCTTGGGACAACTTGACGCCACTGAAAGCGTACGTGTCCGCAGACGCCAAGCTGAATATCGCACTAGGAATCCGGTCTCAGACAGCACGCCATTGGAGCGTTTATTCTTACCAGACCGCTATTACACGTTCCACGAGGTGGGTAAATAGTCTGCTATATGTGTTTCCAACTCTTCATTCCCTGGAAAAAGGAACACTACGACAATGTTATTCGGCATTACCGCGAAATGCGCCTCGTTGCATGGCCGGAGTCCGAACACCGTGGTCTGACCCCTATATTGGATCGCCTACGAGCTCTGTGCCCTTCACAGAACACGCAGACACACTTGTTGCATCTGGCTTCATCCGGAGAAATCCATCCTCACGTCGATAATACGTCCGCGAGTGGGAAGTGGATCCTAGGTGTAAGCTTGGGGTCTACAAGGACATTGCGAATGGAATCCCCAAACTCTGAAAACTCAAAAGGCTTTGAGTTACCACTTCCTTCAGGTAGCGTCTATCTACAGAGGTGACCGGCGTACGCTCACTTGTCACCGAATACCCTTATTGAGCATCTGGTCACAGGGACGATATCCGCTTCACTTGGACGCATGCAATTACCCCTCCGACAGACTCAGAGAAAGCCCGACACGGACAACGTATCAGCATAATGATTAGGGTGCGTGTGACTCCTCGTGGATTGCCTTTGCTTACTTTTGGTCAGGATAAGTAACAGAGAGAATGACAGCCCGGAAAGACGGAAATCAACTACGTGCAAAACAAGTCCAGAGTAATAGTGTGGTAGCTTGATGGATCCAGTCACTTCGCGGGAGATCTCAACATCATCCCTGACTTAGTTATTGATACTATTGACACTCGAGTTCTCCTAACAACAGCAAGATTACGCTGACGCGCGCTCCAAACAACTCCGTGAGGACCGGTTTCGTAACTGTGAAACCCAAGTCTTTCGGAGGATCCCTTTGGCGTGCCAGTGAAACGAATTTTTTAATACTATTTACTCGGTGACTCTAACAATATTTGTACACGAGCACGGACGCGATGTGAGGAAGCTGTCATTGATTCATGCGGGGGTATAAATGGGGTACTTCTATGTCAGTCATGCAGAAGCTCAAGGGTGTTGGATCGACCCCAACGCTAATGACGTTGCAGTTGCCGACCTCCGGGGTGCTAACTTGAACCCTCGAGAACGAGGGGAGTACAAATATAGCACCTCGATCAGACAAGCATCCTCAACAAGCGTTGTCTATGATGGCAGGAATCCAAGAGTATCAACCCCGATCTCACATGCGTACTACCTACTGACGGTTTGGTCTAGAACTCCATGTCAAATTCTCGCTTGAGTCCTCGCCCCAATTTTGTCTTGACCAGGATCTGCCTTTACTACCCGCGGCTCTATAGGGCAGAAACTTGAAAGCACAACGTGTAGTCCGGATTTGTTTACCGATTTTCCAAAACCCTGGTAACGGATACCATGCGGTTTGGAGACACGGAATAATGAAATTACCCATTTTGTACGATATTCCAGAACTCAAGCCGTGAACTGAGGGCGAAACACGACATCATGGGTATTAGAAACAGTCCGCGGCTACATGCGAATAAATAACGATGACTGATGCAGAAGTAAATTGATACAATGCGGGGGATGAAGTCCATGCAATGGCTCTAACGAGTCTAATGAGATCTACAATGCAGATGAAGTGTGTGGCCGAATAATGACTTGGTTTAGTTTACTTTTGAGACACTTGAAACACTATTGCTCGGCATCAGCATGTGCGCGCTTCTCAATGCTCAAGCTACTTACGGCAGACTGCGATGACCCTCTCCCCCGTCTAGTGCTACTACGACAACTTGCGTACCCTACATGCTATTGAGTCAGATAGAGTGCATACTGAAGGAAAGGGCTCACATCGGCAAGACGGTTCGTAGATTGTACAACACCGTATTTGATTTCACCAGATGAAGTCCAGAAGAAAACTCGTGTGCCGTTCTAAGCTCTAAGTCAACGATGTTCCGAGGGTCGCTGAGGAGCAGGGTAGCGACTTACGGGGTACGCGTTCATAGCCAAAATAGTAGGTGATGAACGGCGGTTCGTTGGAGGCCATTGACCAGTGGGTTGTAGTCGCCTTATAAACCTCTGGGTGGAGATCCCTCCTTCGAAATCGAGATTACTTCAAGTCCGAGCGGGGAGCAGTCGGTGATAGGACCTACTGAACGGACGTGCCTAATTTGTTCCCGCAGCCTGGAATGGCCAATCTGTTGTTTGGCTGTGAAATTCTAAGAACGTCGCTTATTGGGTTTGTGAAGAATAGGTGTAACGACACATTACTAGCCAGCGAGCAATTGCAATAGCCGAGCTCAATTAATTCACGGACGACGGCTCGTCGCGCGACTGGGTACGCGTTTGAGATGCCTGATAAATCAAATACAACAATGTCTCAGCTGTGAGTTATGAAATCGTGAAGGTCGAGTGGAACGGCATCATAGAAGGGACGTAATAGTGCTGGAGGTCCCCAAGGACTCAGGCAGAAGCACTCACGAGCCCACCCCGCGATGATGAAGCAAATGATCCTAGCCATGACGCGTGGCAGACATATGCATTCGTACACGCGTTTCCAAGCTTCACCAGTCGGACCTGATCCTCGGCCTGGCCCCAGCAAGATTTCATCTGAGCGGAGCTCTGTAACCAAATGAACGGACCTCTGCTGGTGGATCTTGGATGTGAGGATCATATACATACATGTGCAGTCTTCCGAAGAAACATGCGAAGCTCGCAAATGAAGGGGATGGGAAAAAAGCGGAGCTCAGAAAACACAATTAAATAATTCGTCGAAATCCTGTGTTGGATCGGGCAACGTTGTCGTCGTGGAGAACCCTCATTTATCGTCGACTGCAACTGTGACGCAGAATGTCGGTTATTCTTGTGACGGGTTCGTACGACCATGAAATCAGATTCTGGGAAGCTTGGAGTGGAATTTGCTCCCGCACTATCGCGAGGTCGGGGGAATCTGGCGTGAGCACCGTCTTTGCGATCCTACTAGTAGATCAAGTCATCGTTGATTCGTCGTTAGCAAGTAAATCGTCTCGCCATCTCTCCTGAGTAATTCTCGCTCTTTCTTTTGGCGGGCTCTTGTTTACTTCTCCTCTTAGCAAGCGCCTGCTGGCGGCGGCGATCCACAAGAAAGTGTATATTTACGAAATCGCTAGCACTTCCTCCACTCCGGTTGGTTCCCACCATTTCCGTCGCCCACGTATTGAAGTATGCAAATCGGCAGTTAACCTGTCTCGATGCTCACACCATGAACGTCACCGCTGTTTCCTTCCACAGTGAAGGGAAATGGTTAGTTACTGGCAGTGAAGACGGCACTATCAGAATATGGGATCTCAGGTACCCATCTACTTCTACGCACATTCGATTTTTGGTCTTTCTTAATCTGTATTCAGGAGCACGCAAGTGCATCGTACATATGATAACGGCGCACCTGGTAGCCTCATCTTATCTTGTCGCTCTCTTCCCACTAAACTTCCAATGCTCAGTCAACGATGTCTGTGTTCATCCTAATCAAGGAGAGCTCATTTCTTGCGATCAGGCCGGATGTATCAAACAGTGGGACCTTTCCGAAAATCTTTGTTCACATGAATTAGTGCGTCGATTCCATCTCCAATTTTTTTTGGCTCTTAACACATGAGCGCAAGACCCCGGCTGGCGACGTGCCCATCAGGTCAGTCAGCCTGGCTTCTGATGGATCGTGTCTGGTTGCTGGGAATAATAAGGCATGACACCAATGCATGCATTGAGTTAACGCTCATCTTTTCGTAATCAGGGCAAATGCTATGTCTGGAAGATCAACGAAGAGAAATCTGACCTCCCAAGATACCAGGCCGTAACCAAGTTCAGTGCGCATAAAAAGTATATAACTCGCGTTCTCCTGAGTCCCGATGTTAGGTAAGTCATGTATCGTATCTTAGTTTATTTTGTGTGTAATCGGGATTCATTGCGTAGATACCTCGCCACATGCTCTGCTGACACTACAGTGAAAATATAGTCGATATCCCAAAATTATGAAATGAAGCAAGAAAAGGTACTCCAAGGGCATCAACGATGGGTGTGGGACTGCGCCTTTAGTGCGGACTCCGCATATCTAGTGACAGGTGGGAACTCTGACTTAACCATCCGTCCTTCTTGGGTGCAAACTAGTCATTAGCGTCCTCGGATCACACTGCTCGACTCTGGCATCGGGAGACTGTCCGACAATATAATGGACATCACAAAGGTACGTTGAACTTTGATTACTTCGACAATGGGCTCTTCAACCCAGCACGTCTCCCCCAGCCGCAGTATGTTGCGCGCTTCACGATGGCGCAGGCTGATTTCCTATTGAGGGTACGGACGTATCCTTTATTGGAGATCTGGTAGCACTCAGATAACTGGGGTATTCGAAAATGAATGAAGAAATCTCGGCAATCGCCTTTGAAAGCTGATTACAATGTGCGATACGCGGTCGGTTTAACCCGGATGCTTCTTCAGTTTCAGTGTTTGTGCCAGTCCCTATATCGACTCCTTAAATCCACGGGACTCAGGAGTCATGTATATTGACAGGTGGTCTGACTAAGGAAGGTCACACCCGCGTAATTGGAAATACCCGTTTTTCTGTGACCCATCAGAAGAATCTGGTGTCCTCGATCTATCACGTTCACCTCCTCGGTCTATACCAAGCAGAAGTTGGTGACCCCATATGAAACTTGATCCCCCCAAACTCCACGCATCACGAGCTTTTGGTCATCGTGCTGATGGGCCTTGTTCCATCTTCGGATGACGTCCTGAAGGTCGTTATTGTCTTCATTGTCTTCATGAAATCTGTATGATGACTTCAGCACGCTATAGGCAAAAGTATCAAATCTGCCTCGTATTCGGCTTCTGAATGTACTCGTTTGAGCTGGCACTTCTCCCGTGACCCGAAGTTATCATTCTGGCCCAAATTTATCTCTCCGTGATGAGACTGAAAGTTGAGTGTCTGCGCATGCCACGAGTTTTGCGCAACGTCCGATGTGGTAGGCTGCTGATCTGACGTACAGCTCATTGTTGTGACAACCTTCTCGAAGCCCCATCACTTCTTAGTCTCCACCCATGACTGACTTCTTGGGTGTTAGTCGGCTTTCCGCGGCATAGTGAGTTGCTGTATGCTGCAGTTGCGGCCTGCTTTACCTTGCTTTACCATGTCTGAGACGCTGTCCATCACAGCTCATCTCATCACCATCTGAACAATGGTGTACTCTACTGCGCGACGTGGCTCACTGTTGCATGGACATCACGTGTTGGCTGGGCATCATCCACGATCCCCCATATCGTGTTAGCGGTCACTGTGGTACGGCGGGTGCTGTTTCCCGGTTCCGAGTCACTGGTAGATCTCCGCCATGGCGCTGCAGGCTCAGGGTGAGCGTTTGGGGCACGAACTGGAAGTTCGGCACACCGGGTGGTCGCTGTTTCACTGAGCACAGGGGCAGTGCAGCTCGCGGGGCGCCTCGCCTTCACTGCAAGGAAGGGTACCCCAACGTCAGGTACAACCATTCTAATTCGGTAGATACCGGACAACCCCTCATGATCAATCAGCTGTCTAATTTTGTTTGAATGTACGAGACGAAGGATAGCAAGAAAATCGAGCCCCGCGCGTGAGATGGGGTGCACGGGGCTCCGGTTGATTGAAAAGGCGAGAAAATACAGACACAGGCTCGTGCGCCGGGCGGAAGAGGCGCCAAGGAGCGAAAACCTAGCAGATCAGACGAGGAGCCCTAGTAAGACGAGAAATGTAAAACCGCACCTAGCGAGATGGCAGGAGCAGGTCAGAGGGAGCCGGACTCCCTGAACTGCCATCGCGCTAGGGGTAAGATCGCGCCATGACAAAGACGATGACGTGGGGGCGCTGCCACGAGTGGCAACCGCAGGAGCGACCGGGACCCTTTTCGGTGGGGTTCGTCAAAAAATTAGATTTTGTATGAATAAATTTAAACACCAATAAAACGATGGCACACCGCTCCTCAATCCAACTTCGCAAGTGGGCATCCACGAGATCCGATTCGATGTCGAGCAATTCCATGTCATCTCCAACGAAAGGCGAGTCCCCTCGTTTTATTTCTACTTTTCGTTTCTTGATAGTCTTGCTGCCCGACGGGCAGGTCTTCCATTCCGCTCCTCCACACGCGTAGCTTCGGCGTGCCGTGCACGTGGAACTGCGAGAGGTTGGCTTCTTGGGGCAGGGGGTACGTGTTCCGCCATAAGTGGTGACGGGCGGGTAGCCGTAGCGAAAGTAGACGGTTGCATCCTCGGAGGTGGTGGTGGAAAAGGAAGTACGGATAGAAGTTGATCGGATGGATCTGCGGCACCCCTGGCCTGCCGAAGGTGGGAAATTGGTCAAGTGGCAATGGCTCGGGAAGGGATTAGAAGTCTTATGAAAAGGTGGCTGGGGGTCGCTACAAAGGGATTTGATCTCAGCATGGCCTGGCCCCCATTCCAAATCGGTGCGCCTTACTTCCCTATTCTTCAATAGTCAGTCCCACTTCCTGAACGTAGACGGGAGATGCTCACAACACATGGTTACCCTCGATCTCGTCGATCCTGCCCAACAAGCTTTCCTCCACGGCACGGGACGTCTTCGAGTCTTGGTGAGCATTACGCCAATAAGCTTTCATTTCGCGGCGGACACAACGGTACTCTGCATGGTCTCGCTTGTTGTGTTCTTATAATGCCTTGTAGCGCTGTAGAACCGCCGGCGAGGTGCTCGACGGACGATGCTGACTCGTAGGAGCCATGTCAGTGCAAGGCGGAACAACCCGGACCCGAGGACTGCACGTCCGCGAGCCAGCCGCGTGCAGAAACGGTGACAAGAGCACGGCGGCCGCGTCCGAGCGTACGAAAATGTAACGATACTCACAGTTTGTCGTCGGTGGAGTTGCTGGCGAGCCACTCTTCGACTTCGGTGACGACCTCGATGATGTCTGCTTCAGGCAAGTCTTCTGCGGATATGAGTGCGACACACCTCAGGCCTCAGGGGCTGTGTAGCTTGTGCTTCGATCGATTCTTCGGCAGCGCCGTCAAGATCGGGTGGACATGCCACATGCAGTCTTTTGACACGGTCTGGCTGGAATGATTTTCGGTAGAGGACAGATGCCTGGAGAGAGACTCCGGAGACAGCTGAGGCTGAGGAGCGGTGAGTAACTGACCATTTCCCTCCACTGTGGAAGGAAACAGCGGTAACGTTCGTCACGGTGGTGTGAGCATCGAGACAAGTTAACCGCCGATTCGCATACTTCAATACGTGGGCGACAGAAATGGTGGGAACCAACCGGAGTGGAGGAAGTGCTACTAGTAGCAGTTTCGTAAATATACTCTTTCTTGTGGATCGCCGCCGCCAGCAGGCGCTTGCTAAGAGGAGAAGTAAACGAGAGTCCGCTAAAAGAAAGAACGAGGATTACTCAGGAGAGATGGCGAGACGATTTACTTGCTAACGACGAATCAATGATGACCTTGATCTACTAGTAGGATCGCAAAGACGGTGCTCACGCCAGACTCGGACTCGGATTCCCCCGACCTCGCGAAACTCCACTTTTCAATCTCCGCCAGCCACTCCACGGATGGATCCGAGACTGGAGGGAGGTTGCGCCCTGCGGTTAGAACTCCGCATATAAACCATACACCTCAACGTCTTGCTCGCAGCCCTCAGCAACGACTCTTCTAGTCTGCAGACCATCAAGGTCAGCTCCTCTAATTCGTCACACTGACATTGAACCTCTGACGATACATTGAACCCGTCCGGTCTTACCGCCGTCCCCCCAGACCACGCCACTTCATCGGCGAGGATTTCCTAGCACGTTCCAGAAATCCTGTGGCTTTGGTACGTGGAACATACTTCCCGTGTCTACGTACTGAGATATTCTGCAGCGCTCCTTACACTGTAATCCCCTTCTCCAACTCGCCTGCAATAGTTGGCATCGGCGTATCCCGAGTCGTACGCACGCTGCGGTCCTAGAATTGGCGGGGGAATGGCGGTTATTACGATAACCTGGCACCTTCTTCCTCGCCACACCCACAGGCTTACTGTATAAGTGAGTCGTCTGGCCAAGTCCCAACCCGAGCTCAACCCTCGCAGGTAGCGCCACCTCTGCCTCTGACACACGGTATCGTCTGCGTCGTCCGGAAGTACGGGGCCTCCATACTAGTATGGTGGACAGCTACAGCCCCGTGAGTTGTCAAGATGATGGTCACGGTCACGACACCCCAGATGGGTGATATCGCCAGGTACTGCCCAAGAAAGTGAAATGACACGAGGTCGGAGGGGCTGTCCGTCTGCGTGCGGAGCTCGTGGAGCACGTCCAGACGGGCACGTTCATCTGCGAGGTGTTCCTCGACCGTCGAGGGTACGTCGATGGCCACTCCCGGCGTCCCGTCGCCGCTGCGTCGGGGACCACGCCAGCGCAAGCCAGGTGCTGGTCAGGTCCGCCATCGCAAAGGGGATGAAGGAGATGAGAGCGCCAACGAACGCGAGCGAGGGGTTGTGTGCGTACAGAACGTGTCTGTAGAGCAATGGGACGTGCGTGGGCTGGACGTGCTGGCCCGTCAATGGGACGATGCCGGAGGCGTCGGCGGGCCGCAGCACCCGCAGGTAGGGCACATCGGGGCGATAGCCAGTCCCGAACACGATATGGTTGACATCGTCGATCATCCTGTGCAAATGCACCACGATCTTGTCAGGGTGCGCTGCGCTGACAGAAGTGGGTCGCCGTCCACGCAGTTGGGTATCACGCCCCCTAATTTGCCTTCTCATCATTCACCAACCCCACAGGTTGACTTCATCGATCATCCTGTGCAAATGCATCACGATCTTGTCAGGGTGCGCTGCACTGACAGAAGTGGGTCATCGTCCACGCAGTTGGGTATCACGCCCCTTAATTTGCCTTCTCATCATTCACCAACCCCACAGGTCGACTTCGTCTGGGAAGTATTATAATCAAAGCGATGGTCACGGACATGAACGCGGACATCCCAGGTGGGTGATATTACCTGGTCCAAGCGTGCATTAACTGTGGCTTCTTACAGAAGTGGTTGCTGTCCACATCCGCAGCTGGGTATCACGTCTCCTAATTCACTTTCTCATCATTCACCAACCCCACAGGTTGACTTCGTCTTGGGAGTACTATCATCAAAGTGATGGTCATGGACATGAATGCAGACATCCCAGGTGGGTG
>JBBPTU010000236.1:0-32073 GCA_038094295.1 Tylopilus aff. beelii | reverse complement strand
GTATCTCTCATACCATTCGAGCGTTGTGGTTGGTCCAGATGCTTGGCATGTGTGATGCCACTGAGACGCCCAAGCCTATACTTGGCTTTGAAGATTTGCAACCATGCATGTCATTCAGCAATCTTCGCCGCATGGAAGTCAATATTGACTGGACCGTGGAGCTGGTGGATGCCAGCTTGCTAACATTGGCGTCAGCTTGGCCTTACTTGGAATACCTTGTCATAAACAAGGATTTCGGGTGGAGCACACCAGGCGGGATCACCCCAAATGGATTGACACAGCTTCTGCAGACCTGTCGTTCGCTGAACTGGATCACGCTTGCTATTGACACCCGAGGTTATACAAGCTTCCAGGCAGCCCCTGAAGGCTTTGAATTAGCCTCGCAATCCAAGCCTTACCTTATTATCGATGTCGTTGACTCGATTATCGAGGCGGAGTGTGTAGCAGCCGTTGGTGCTTTCTTCGCCAGCATCGCTCCTCACCCCAACTTTTCATTCTGTGCCTGGGCGGGCTTCGCAATGAATACCACTGTATACCAGTATCGTTGGTTTGATGTGCATGGACTAGCTAAGGCTACCTCCCAGCGTTCTTGACTTTTCGGTACGATCATTCAACTCTGATAGCTCGGACTTTTGATTTACATCACTTGAATAGGCTTGGATCTACCATCAATGGCTCAAGTTTGATTAGCATTGTTCAATTAGGCAGAATTAATTTGTCAGTCGAAGCCCTTGTCAATATCATCTCTGTCGCATTCATAGAAGAATTCAATTTCCGCATTGGCCATGGGAATGACAGCAAAAGCGACCATAATCACGTTTATACGACGACATGGATGAGAAACTGTCGAGGAAGTCCTGGTCCTAACCGAGCCACGTCGCCGGTTCGTGCAATACGATTCTCCTTCGAAAGGGACACAGCAACCTCTAGGAGTGTCTGGAGTTTGGTCGTCTGGATGGTACTGTGCCAGCTACGACCAAGACGCGCAGTGCCGACAAGCTCCAAAACTCTGAATGAACCCCTCAAGAAGTCAGCACACAGGACCTTCTTTCCTGATAATAGACGGGCTCGCGAATGCAAGGTCTACTACTAACTTAGCTTAAGAGACAACAGAGCGACCAAGATTCGTCCTATGAGACCCAGGTCCTCACATCTTTACATAGTATCACATTCACATTCCCGAAGTCCATCTCTTGTTACCCGAATTTGGTCAAAGACATTGTGTTACACTGGGAAAAGTTCATAGTACTATAACAGCGGTATACAGAATCTCGTATGTTGACACCAGCTTTGCGGCTGCTAGTTTATATGACACACCGACTGCCATAACATCAAGCCCGAGTGATATTCATTCCGATCAGCGTCGTCCTAGCAGCTAGCAAGGTCCTGAGCGTCATCAGGCTCGAAAAAAGGTGAAATTCACCCTGACGTGATTCAAGAGTCGTCGTCAGACTCAGACCCGTCACCCTAGTTCGAGCCCGAGCACGACTCGGAAAGAACGCCATCGTTGGCCTGCAACCATGCGCTATACCATCGTCTACGATATACCTCCCATTTCGGTTCTTCTGGAGTCACTTCCTTATCGCAAAATCTTGCGAAACTCGGGGTCCCTTGAGAGAGCGAGGAAAGCGACAGGGCTGGAATAGATTCACGCTTGATGATAGAGGTGAGGACATTGAACTCGAAGCGAAGCACAGACAGGCTCGCCGAGAGTCCACTTGATGGCGGTTCCGTGTAGCCTCGTGTGTCCATCGCAAGCCCGACGTAATAAAGTGACTGACATTGCCTCACGAGCTGTAGCAACCCATTTGGAGTGATCACGTATTCGCTCTTCTGTGGGGTTCGGCTCGATGGGGACGGCGGTCAACGCAGGCATGCGAAATAGGCGCAGAAGTGAATCTTCGTCTAAGAGGGACGCTCGACAGGCTACATCCTGGAGGTTTTGCTACTTGCAGATGCAATTGAAGACGATTTTACTCGGCTTAACATAATTGTGGGGCGAGATAGAATTGCCTGATATTAGGAAGGACCCGGTAACTGACTTGATAATGCCTTCAAGCGCGCGGAAGGAGGAAAGTAGATGACAGGAGAGTGGAAGGTGCACCAGTGAGACCATTCGACTACTCCCAACGGAATAGAGAACACGTCGATCCTGGATGTGTAACTGATTGGTAGGAGTACTCCAAGCATTTTCGAGTGCTTCCTTAGTAACTCCCCTTTGGAACGCATGTCGTTTATCGATCGAACGTGATGAGTATAACTTTGAAGGGTGCCCCACCCCAACCGGATAAGTGGTCTGCTGAACGAGTACTATGTACTCCGTAGTGTGACATTAGACAGCAAGTAGTAACAGCATGTTTAGAGGTGACATACTATTTCTGAGGAAGCCACACGCATCTGGAAGACAACGTGCAAGGGGCGAAAGGTCTTCTAGCGCATACCAGAGCAAATCCAGTGCCGACGCTTTGAACACATGACATGTTCTAGCGAGATCCGCCGGATGGTGATGCCAGTGGCAACCATACGGGTCAAGGAATGTACGGAAGACAGCCAAAAGAATCTCTTGTATCTGCAGCACGGGATGCATTGTCTGGTTGATCTAAATCAATGGAGGGTTATCGTCCGCACCGTCGAGGGAAGAATGTAGGTCGAAGAAAAGTGATGAGGGCTGAGAGTCGACAACAAATGACTCCTACCTCGGCCACCTGTCAGGCTGTCACAGACGCCTTTCCTTGAAACTCCACCTCTTTCGCATTGCCATAGGTTCGCAAGTAAGCTGACCACTGGCAGTATGACTTTAGGCCGGAGTAGCTTCGTCAGCCACCGATACTGACACCGTGACCGTGACAAGCGAGTCGTTGCAAGCTACAGTCGGAGACTATTCCATCGAAGACTGGCCGTGCGTTTTTGGCCAACATCAGAGTCTCGGCCCATTCAATGTCCGACAAAGCATTGGTCTCACCAAAATCCGCGATGCATCACGCGCTCAACATACAAGACGTTCTCCTGAATATCTTTGGTCAGTTCGATCTATCCGATACACGTAGAGAAACTGCCCCTCTGGCAGCTTTAGCCAGGACATGTCGCGCATTCAAAGAGCCAACACTAGATGTCCTTTGGCGGGAGCTGCTCGATCCATCCCCGCTGGCGAGATGTGTTCCAGATGCATCCCAATGCCGAGAGATGATCTTAGCACGCAGGGTGAGATGATTTTAGGTGTTCTTTGTGCTCTCGCTGGTAGTAATACTTTTCCTCCGCTTTCGCTATTTAAGTGCTATTCGTTTAGCAGACCACTCACCCAGATTGAGCTGGGTACCCTTCGCGGTTACGCCCGCTGTATCATATCTATGATACAAAAAGATAGTGCACCTCAAGTTGATTGGGAATCTGTCGCTACCTTCTTAAACCCCGTTATCCCCAGTACTGAGCCTCTCCTCCCAAATCTCCGTCATCTCGACTGTGGTCGTACAATTGGAATTAAGGAATTATTATGCTTGCCCTTTCCATCCTTGAGTTCCCTCCATATCCTTTTCCTGCCCGAGAATTTATCCTTGCTGCGGGATTCACTGGTATCACTTCGCACATCCTCTCCGAATATCAGGCGTCTTTCCGTTCGCTTAAGACGTGGTAATGACACGTTCAGCAACTTCTTCTTTGATTGCACCCGCTGGTGGAAAGACCTGCAAACCGTGGAATATGATTCTGGTCTTTTCAAATTGGACGAGCTTGTGGATCTAACCTGTATACCTGCATTGACCCAGCTCCGACTCAGGCTGGACACTCTGACAACACCAAAGCATACCCTCCCCAATTCACCCATTCTCTTCTCCAGGGTGCAAGGCCTAATATTATCTTCCGATGTCTTGTCGACCACCGCGCACATACTTCCCCAGTTCCAACTGCCCGCCATCAAGGACCTCACTTCCCACTTTGACTTTGGAGACCCCCACTGTGATCAAGATATCCTCAAATTCCTGACCAGTGTTCAGATGACTACTCCTAGGATTCAGACGCTGACGTTGATTCAAACGACTAATGGGGGCTATACCGTCCCCATGTCCGTATGTTTCGAAGACTTGATGCCATCCACGGCGCTCAGCAACCTCTGTCGCATAAAGATTAGCCTTCAACGGAAAGTGGGTATTAGGAACAATGAGCTGTTGACATTGGCATCAGCATGGCCTCGCTTGGAGCACTTTCTCATAAACGAGAGTTGGGGCTGGAACACGCTGGGTCCTGGAGAAGGTGCGCCACCAGGTGGGATCACACCGGATGGGCTGCTGCAGCTCCTAGGGGTGTGTCGTTCGTTGAGCAAGGTAGCCCTCGCCATGGACCTACGGGGCTACACTGGAGTCTCACAGGCCTTGCTATCGTTGACAGGCCTCACATCGGCCTTACCACAGGAGCTTTCCATCAATGTCCTCGATTCCGTTATTGAAGTGGAATCTGTGCCGGCTCTCGCTGTCTTCATTGCTGGCATTGTGTCACATCCCGATTTCCCTTTCTACGCTTGGAAGGTCCAGGTGAAGAAACGAGTATACATGGAGCGTTGGGAGGATGCATGTGCTCTCGCCAAGAAGGTTCGTCTACATCCACCCTCTTCTAGGTACGTATTCTTCCGTGTTTGAGATTGACGCAACGGTCCTGATTGGATATAAATTTGGCTTGTCCGACACGTGACATATTCGATTCGATTGAGAGAAATGGCACAAAGAAATGCGCTCCAAACCATCTATACTTCCATGTTGTCGAGATTAATAGGACGGTAGCCTGTAGTTCGTGACTTGTGTACGAAACGCCGCAATAATACGAATCTTGGTCCTTTGCAAATATAGAAAGCACACGGCACGGTTAGCATAAAGCACACGATAGCGGCCAAACCCAGGAATGACAACGAAGGGCTTGGGGGCTCTTTGACCATGGCGTCGTCCGCAATATGCGGGGTCACGGCTGAAGCGGTAGGAACAATGCCACTCGTGTTCACGATAGAAGATACCGTGGGTGCAGCTTCGCCAACGGACGTTTCAAGAATGGGATCATCTTCAAAATCCTGTTGGATAAACAACAGATAATTTTATTGTCATGATGTGCCGGAACACGAGCGGCCGAACTAGAGTTCAGCGCGAAGAGGTACCTCGTTTCCGTGTTCATCCTTAGCGGGCTCTACGGTCAGCTGCAGAAGACTTGTTAGTAAGTAGTAAAAATTCGAGATCTTAGACGAACCTCTCCGGAGTCATAGATAACAACATCCTTAAGAGGTCGGTCACCAGCACCCTTCTCAACATTCTCTGCAGGACAGGTGAGTAGATAGATGGGGAACAAGTGCATGACAATAACGTACCAATCTCATAGATGATATCCATGCCTTCTAAAACCTTCCCGAATACAACCTGAGAAGATACAATCAACGATACTACCAAAGAGAGGTTTTGCAGCCTACATGTTTACCGTCCAACCAGCTAGTAACGACCGTGCAGATGAACTAGAAAACGGATTGAGTTCATAAGTTACTAGAAGGCGTTGACCTTACGAATTGTGAGCCTAGATTGGAGCTTCCTCAGACACACATGATGAGAATGAGACAGGTACAAACTTACCGTTCGTGTCCTTGCCTGCATTGGCCATAGAAAGCACGCCAGCACCGGTGTGCTTAAGTTTACTGTGGGAGCGGTTAAATAAAGAGTGATTAAAAATGCACCTCAACCCACAAGTTCTCGTCCTTGAACCTGTCGCCATAGATAGACTAGGTAAAAGAAATTAGAGTCGAGCAGAGGCTATCGCAGCGGTACAAACCTTGCCACCAGTACCGTCACCACGGGCTGGGGGTATCCAGCTTAGTCGACGTCAAGCCACAAAATAAATTTTCAACGTACTGAAGTCCCCACCCTGAATCCTAGAGGAAGCATGAGTTACAACTGGGATTATGAGGGAGGGAGTAGAGAAGACTTACATGAAGTTTTTAATGACACGATGGAACTTGGAGCCCTTGTAGCCATAGCCAAGCTCAGTACCAGTCTTGTCCTTTCCAGTGGCCAACGCGCGGAAATTCTCGACGGTCTTTGGGACGGTCTGCGGGATACTCTCAGTTGGTCATGGTCCGGAGCATAAGAGAGACACGCGTACACCGCCGTACAGACCCATCACAACTTAGGACTCTATTCAGCTTGCAAACATCGGATATTGGTAGACAATGCTCACCTCGGCCGAGTTCCTTGTCGCCATGCTTGATGTCAAAGTAGACCTTGTGAGTAATCCTCGGACCTTTCGCAGCGTCGACGGGATGCACGCAGAAGAAAGCTGCAATGGATGCGATAATTAACGCGAGAGAAAAAGTGCGAACAAGCATGACAACCAGGTCGGCGTTTCGAGGTGTTGACCGAGTGAGAACAGGAGACGTGGCCCAAATTCATACACATACGCGGGAAGAAATTTCCCTTTCGGTCGCACACTGCTAACACTGAACCATTGCCAGATGGACGATGGGCTCATCCTCAATATCGCAGCCGACGCTCCCGTTACTTCCAAACATGTCTCCTATAAGAAATCGGGTCGATGGACTGACAGGTAAGTATAGCGTACCACTTTCAGAGACACCCATGGTCGAGATGTTATCAGGTTAAAGGCCAGACGAGCTCAGAAACGGAAAGGAACAAGATCTGCATCTCAGTTTCCTCCAGAACTGCATCCAGAGGATGGATCAGTTGCTAATGAATCAGACCCTCCCCGGCTGGCAAAGCGACCCCGGCGGAACGAGCCAGTAGGTCGAAGCGCTATAACCGTAGATAACCAATATGCTGTCCCGCACAAGACCCCGACGCAAATCATATCTTCGTTATTCTCTTACAACCCGACGGTAGACGTACCAGCGCACAAGTCTATTTTGAAAACCCCATTACAGCCCAGTAACGCCCCACTCACGACGTCCCCAGGGTTTTCGGAGCTCGGGCTCCACCCACTTCTCGTTTCCCATTTAGAATCTAAAATGGGTATAACCAGACCCACATCAATCCAGCAGACTGCCCTCCCCGTATTTACCAGGCCATCCTCCAAAGACATGGTAGAACGAGATGTATTTATCCAATCACAGACGGGATCGGGAAAGACCCTTTCCTTTGTCCTTCCCATCATTCATGACCTCCTACCCCTGAGCACCCACTCTTACATCGATCGGTCGATAGGAACACTTGCCGTCATCATCGCCCCTACTCGCGAACTTGCGAAACAAATATCGGACGTCCTCGATTCCCTCCTTAAACTCAAGCTCAGACCCGACGATGAAGCTGAGTGTGCCGAGTCATCGACGCGATACACACGTTGGCTCGTATCTGGCTTGCTCTCCGGTGGAGCAACCCGCGCTCACGAAAAGGCGCGCTTGAGGAAAGGTATTCCGATACTCGTGTCGACGCCGGGACGGTTGCTTGATCACTTGCAGAACACGTCTTCGTTTAACATCGGGAAATGCAGGTGGTTGATACTTGACGAAGCTGATCGGTTGATGGAGTTGGGTTTTGAGGAAACGATCAAGGGTATTATCCAAGGACTGGATGGCCGTCGGAAACTGGCCGTCCAAGCTGTCGTCGAGGGGAAAAGTTTGGAAGTTGGTGACTGGGATTGGAAACGCAAGAGACGAACCATACTCTGCTCGGCAACTATCCGAGAGGACGTTCAGAAACTCGCAGGGACCGCACTGGTGAATCCTATCATGATCAAAGCATTCGACACCGAGAAGGAACATTCCCCTCACCTACAGAATACCTCTCCGCTGACTTCGTCTGAAAACTTCACCCCACCCGCTCAGCTCGCTCAAAAGTACGTTATTGTACCTCTAAAGCTGCGACTAGTCGCACTCGTTGCCCTTTTGCGCTCTATCCTTGCACAAAACCAAGCCAGAAAGGGTTCGAAGATTATCGTATTCCTTAGTTGCACAGATTCTGTCGATTTCTATTGGCAATTGCTGGGCGGCTCAAGAATGAGAGACGAAGAATCTCACTTGGAGGACTCTGATTCTGACGATGGAAAGGCCGACGGTGATGAACTCTCCTCGGAGGGAGAAGATATGAAGAAAGGCGAAAGGGTATCAGTACAATCCCCCCTTCTTCCCGATATCAACATCTATCGGCTTCATGGTTCACTCCCTACGCCAACCCGTCTCGCATCTCTCCGCGGCTTCTCATCTACGACATCTGGAAAGGGTAAACAGCCTATGATATCATCATCTGTCCTTCTTTGTACGTCTGTCGCTTCTCGAGGTCTCGACTTACCGCTCGTGCGTGCCGTCATCCAGTATGACCTGCCTACAGAAGGTGGAGCGACCGAGTATGTCCATCGGGTTGGGCGCACTGCACGTGCGGGGAAGGGGGGAGAGGCCTGGAGTATAGTCGCGCCGAGTGAATCCGAATGGGTAAGGTGGGTAGAAGGAAAGATGCGGGGGAATCTGGTCGGCAAATCAAGCAAACTCCATAATGCGAACGTCGCGCTTGAGGGGACGAGCGTTGAAGATGTATTAGCAAGGGGTTTCGGAGGCAAGGGTTCCGAATACGAAACTCGTGCGACGGACGTGCAACTCGCGTTCGAACGGTGGGTATTACGAAGAAATGAGGTACGCGTTCCTTTTTCGTCACTATCTCCTCTCTTCATGTGAACTATACAGCACTCGGAACTTGCACGGAGAGCGTTCCTCTCACATATGAGAGCCTACTCCACACACCCGACAGATGAAAAACATATGTTCCATGTTCGCAATCTTCATATCGGACATCTGGCAAAAGCGTTTGCGCTTCGCGAAGCGCCCAAAACAATTACCGACAGTAAAAAGAAGGGCAACCAGTCCAAGCTTATCAAGCATAGACTCCCCGAATCCGCTCACAAGGCTATTCATCATAAACCGCATGGCATAGACGTATCTCAGCGTGCTCGTGATGCAGAAAAACGAATGACGGCAATCGTTCGTGCACAGGGTCGATTGTCAAAGAAGGGAGGGAAAATGGGGAGTAGCGGGACCGACGAGTTTCAGATCGCATCTGGCAGTTCGCTGGAGAAGCTGATACATGGTCACAAAACATAGCCAATTTTGAGTATAAGTTAGGAGAAACTCGACTTCTTAAACACCGTGACACCGGCGCTCAAGTCGGTTGTTTAGATGAACCAAGAGGGTTGGTGACCCACGCTCAGTCCTGACAATACCTGAAACATACAGATTGTTCCGTTGTAATCTTTGTCTCGAACCTAACAAAATTTTAGTTTTCTTTGCCAAGGAAGTAATGAGACCTCACCCGCTTTCTCATACTGTAGGTCCCTCGCACACATTGATCTGGTAGACTTCAAAGGAAGTTGGCGCTGCCGTCGGAATTGGCATCATACCCGAGCAAGTGCGGGGCTAACTCAAACCGATGAGAAAGAAGTGACCTGCAACTCTACGCGACATTATATTACAGCATTAGCACCCCCGCACCGTACCTGTCCTCGCTACATACTGTGTGAGTTTCACAAACATTTTTGCAGAGTCTCGTCACAGCTCCACCAAATCGTAACGCCACAGAAGAAGTCCGCGTTACAAATCGTGGTGATTTTGATAATCTGGCCCTAAGTTATAGTAAACTCTACGCCTCGTTGCGCTCCCGACGCGTGTGCCAATGAGTAATAAGTATGTGATTTTTTTTAATTATAACTTCCCATCGGTTGCAGAGGGTAGCATCTATGGATTATCCTTTATTGACGAGTTTCGCCAGCGTTGGGTCCTATCTTTCTGCGCTTCCCGCCACTCACGCTGTCCGAGTGCCTGCCGTCTGGTTCTTTGATTAAAGCCCTTCGTCTAAGTATCTCTGATTGGATGTAGGCCCTGCCAGACGTCATCGCGTATCGACACTCACCTTCTATCAAGAGTTATTGACACCGTGAAGCACGGCCATTACACGGGTGACATGCAGGTCATTGGCGTCACTTCCGTCTTTCTTCGGTGCCGCGTCATAACTCAAACGGGGGCCTAGGTTAATTTCATGTGGGATTGAGTGTGTCCGTAGTACAGTATGCATAAGCACGAACAGTTGGCCAGCGGATCGCTGTTCGTGCGCTTCAAGTGTGCGACCTCGCGAACACGGAAATGGAAGTACGTATATGCTTGCTAGATCAAGTCAACTGAGGGAGCAGCTATAGGTAGCATGACAGGTGGCGATCAACTGCCACTGGCAGATACCCGCTCAGATTCAAATCAGCCGTCGAGAAGCATATTTTTCGGGCCTTTCATCTAGTACCTGTGTCGCGCCACCATGATAGCCGATGCCATCAAGGCCGTCGCTGAGGTGTCGGTGGCGCTCTTGCGATGGCGTTCTTTTGGGGTGGGTGGTCACAATGAGGGGGGACGACACAGGACGCCCATCCATATGCATAGGCGTCCACCGGCAAGTCCGATGCTGCGGCTGCGTTTGTTCATCACTAAACGGTATTCGAGAGTTAAGTTACATCTGGTGGCATTGAGTCGGGATCTGACCTGGTAAAAATGAGCACCGCCTCCGATTCTCGATACGTCCGGTGCGATGCCAGTGCTCTCCACCAGGTTGTCATCGTACACAATTTTTTCACGGCCGTTCTTATCGCACAGGCTGTAATAATTTCTGTGTTTGCAACCACAAGGCTAGATGGGTCTAATAATAACTCCGGACTCAGACGCTTCACAGAATCGGAGGAGGAGACTGAGTGCTAGCGTACATACAGATCCCTTGAAGCAAGTCACATCTCGAAGGCAATTTGAATAATCGCTTCGAACACGTAAAATTCAATGCTGGTCCGATTGCCTTTTTTGGAAGCTTGAAGTATGCAGTAGGCAGTGGGAATTCCTAGGATCCTAGCAAGCACACACCCAGCCTATCCAACTTCGAAGATGACCTCCCTGAACTATGTCGAGCCCCCGAACAGCAATCTAGTGCAGTGTAATCATCGTTGTCTCTGTTCGCCTGCTGATTCACTTGTAGATTTGTTGCATCTGCCAGTAAGTGCAACGTGTAACGATGACTCGGTTGCCGCTCAACCCCCTTTGACGCATTCCAGCGCTCCGTTCACGAATCCAACGACCACCAGGTCATGCATGCACACGTTCTGTCACGACTGCGTCGTAGAAGCTGTCAGGCACTCACCGCATTGTCCGATTGATCGCTCCGCACTTGCAATGGAAGATTTGGCACCGGCGAATCCCATCGTGAAACACGTTCGTCTGACGTCCTTCCTTTCACAGCCTCTATACCATTCTAACTGGGCGCGTGTCTAGCTCGTGGATGAACTCGTTGTAGAGTGTCTTTTGCGGAGCGCAGGCTGTCCCCACACATGTCAACGACAATTGCTGGGGAGTCATATGAGGGACGCATGTCAATACGTCACGGTTCCATGCTCTGAAGACGGCTGCGATCAGATGATCTTGAGAAAGGATCGCGGGAAGCATGCAGACGTATGCGTCCATCGTTCGACTGAATGCGACGGCTGTAGGGCTTCTGTAAAGTATTCTGAATTGACCGTGGGTTGCGTTCTTTCTACTTTCCAAGTCGGTCGCTTGAGCGCTCTTTTTCCCTCCGTTTGGCAATCATCAGGATCATTATTCGGAATGTTCCTCAAAGACCGCTACTTGCTCCTTTTGCGCGGCTGAAATTCCACGATCAAAGTTGCAGGATCATGTTGCGACGTGTTCGGAAGTCATCGTTCCTTGCCTACATGCTGATAATGGCTGTTCCTGGACCGGTCCACGTCACGAGTTATCAGAGCTCCACATCTCTGCATGTCCGTATGAATCGATAAAGGGCTTCTTCGTCATACACGGCGCCCGGGCCTCAACCCTCTCCGCGGAGAACACTGCCCTCAAGCAAAGGGTTCAAGCACTGGAGGGGGTCGTGCATGTTATGCAACGCGAAATGCAGTCGTTCAACACTATTTTGGGCCCCTGGTCTCATTCTGAGATGGAGAGGACAAATCGTGGAGTCGCTCACGCTTCCGATGACGGCAATCTCCATGGTTTCGTTGGATCCTCGTTCTCTAGGGCTCCTGCCCGGCGCACACAGGCACCCATCGCTCCTGATCCCTTCGATATGATCGATGAGCAGGACACCGCCACATCGTTTTTTCTTTCTTCTGAAACCCTTCTCGACAGCAGAAATCAAGCACATTCTCGCACGTCGGGTGGTGCCCTATTGGACATCCATTCACACCCGGGGCAGCACTCACTGCCACTCACGCCCGTCGCACCCCTGAACCTGAGTACGTCCTTGGAAGGCACCCTCGTTGGCTTGCGAGATTCTGTGACCGCAGTAGCTGCATCCGTTGATTCATTGGCACGACGTAATGACATCGCCCTCACTAACGAGAACATGCGTATCAACGAAGAACTGGGTTCGCTGAAGTATGCAGTGCACGGCATTCGTCTCCAGGTGTGTCTTCGCTCCACCGCATATTCTCGCAATGCATTCGTCGTCAGCCTGGCGAGTTCTTTATTTTTTCATTTACCTTTTCGTGGCGTATCTGTTTACACGCTCACCCCGGTCTTATCTCGACCGTCCCTGAACAGCTTCACCGTCTAATGATGGACAGGAACGCTCAAGTCACCGGTCGACTGGGTGAATCGGGCCTAGCAACAACCATCCCAGTCCCCATCCCTGCGCCCGTACCACCTGCTCAACCGGTCTTCCACCACCCAATCATGACACCGCCGTTCCCTCCAGCTCCAGGGACGAAGCTCTAGGGTGAAATGCGCGACTTGTGCCATGTCGCCCTGTTGTGTCGTCACGTACATATGTAATAACGAAGGCGGCAGACGGCCGTCATACTTCACGTTTGGATCGCGGGAAGCCTTGTCCCGGTAACATCTTAGATTACCATCCGTCCGACTGGCACTCTTTTTCCGAACATAGATCCATGCTTCAAGCTTCGACTTGCCCCAAGAAGCATGCGCGCTGTCCATTTATTTTGTATTTTTCTCATGTCACGCGTTCGTTTGGAAAGCGTCGAGGCATGCGCGGTTTTCCCATTCGCGTAGACGCACGGATCTAGCGGATCTCTGTTCAATCGTACTTTTCGCTCAATGCGCCCGACGACATATACGGATACCCATGGGTTCTGCTGACAAGCTTTGTCCTCGCTCCCGCTTTTTCGTGACGACTCACTGACCCCGGACTGGGGTATTCGATTTTCACACTCAGGAGTGAATCGGCCTCACATTTGAAAAGTAGAACAAGAGCGCCGTTGCGCTCCGTCCCGATTTGTCTTATCAACCTGTCAGTGAACGGCGGCTCGTCTCCGAACGCCCCCTCTGAGAAAAAAAAAGAATTTCCATTTTCGCCTTCTCCTAGCGCGCCATATCGGCGAACGTGACGGGACGCCTGGGCATTCTCAGAGAGTCGGAACCGTCTGATCTTCAGAACGCACTGATGGCCATCGAAGCCCGATGCTGGTCCTTACGACGCCAGTACGGAACCGGGAAAACCGCGAGGCTCGGCGCTGCGATGGACGATGATGTGATGGCGTGCCTCGATCCCCTTGGTAGTGCGGTTCTGGATCCTTCTGATTTCTCGAAGACTGGAACTGTCACCCATGACGGGGGTGTCACGCACATGTCGTACCTTGTCGTACGCCCGGCGGGCCGGTCGTCGTCCGACTCCGATCCACAAGTCGAATCGAGCCAAACGCCGTCGACGCGCAGCGCGTGGGCGAGGCGCCTCGAGGCACCCTCGTCTCGTCCGAGGGCCACAGATCTGATTCGGAGTGGCAGACTCGGTGGAGGGGGGGGGATCTAGACGCTCCTAATAGTTCGATCCGGGGTGGGTCAGACAGGAGTCCGGATCGCAAAAAAGCCACACACGCGATCACGATCCGACCCCTCGAGGGCGTTCCACGGCCCCCCTGTCTCGACCTAGACACGCTGATCGGTGGACGCGCTGGGCGCAAACGAACGCGAACCGTGTTACGAGAGCGATGCGGTAACGACGAGGTGGCTTCGCCGTCCTCAATTCAAATGACGCGAACGCGCACCGACCTGCACCGACTCGAGGTCGGTAGGCTTGGATGGCGACGCTCATCATCGAGACGGTCACCCTGACGGGCTTGCGCCTGGCCCCTCGAACGATATCGATCATATCATATATATATAATCACGCGCGCATGATCCGGATCGATCGGTGAGGATCCGGCCATGGCGTTTACTCCATCTCACGACCCAGTCGAGACCGGGGCGGCGGTGTCGCCGTCGCCAGTACCTCGGTAACGTTTGATCGAGCGTCCCCGAGTTGGAAAAACGAAACGAAAAAAATGGGTGAGTCAGCGTGACGAGAACGTTGACACATGCCGAGGCGCGCGCAGCGCCGCCCCATTGCCCCTGCAAAAACACTGCCGGTCTGAGTCCAGGACGGTTTCGTCTCGTCGACCCTCTCGATCATGCCGGTTGCTGAGACACTCGCAAAAAGTAAAACGACGTTTGATCAATTCCTTCCGCACGCAACAATACCGGGTGCAGTATGCTAGATTACACATTAGGAGGGAAGCCTATGCTTTTTAAGGATAAGACCGACCAGCAAGACGGAAAACGGAGGCCAACGAAAAAAAGTTCATGGACTGACTTTGGTTAAAATAAAAAGTGGCGTAGATGCACGAGCGTGAGGGATGAAACAGTGAGAAAAAAAGAACGAGAGTTGATGGTCCCCGATGGACGAGCGAAGCAAAGAATATGACGGATAAACAGATGAGATGAAGATGATGACGAGAAAAGAAAGGAATGTGGTTAGCGGGTGCTTCGATAGCAGAACGAGTCTCGAGATCGGCGGACGAGCAAATGAAACAAGGAACTTGAACGGGATTAAAGAAGAGACGAAACGATGACACGAGCACGCCCTACAGAGGACGAGTCGAGCCATTTTAAAAAGGAAAAAAGGATGTATAATACAAAGGCGGATATGAGTGCGAACGAAGAGAATAGACACAAGAAATGGGCTGGAGGCTGGGGATAAAAAAAGGCGGAAAGAATACCAGAAGGCCCACCAGAGTTCGTTCGAAGAACGTATTGCGAAGATGCAATAAATAGCGCGGAACCCCACCAGATAAGCTGATTTTCTTCCGTCTAACCTCCACGACCGAAAGGCTCAAGCGAACGAGGAGAATGGTTCTTGCGAGTGTCCAGTATATGCGTACTCGGACGCGGGAGGCACATATCTCGACATGTTGGTGTGTTGCACAGCTTGGTAAGTCCCTTCAGGCGAGTACTGCAACTGTGTGGATGGCTGTTGGTATGTGGAATCTGGTGGCGCAGATCCGAATGGCGGTTCTCCGGGGTGCGTATAACCGGATGGCGGTGTGAAGCTGCCACCAGACAAGTGCTGTTGCGGGATCGCCGGCTGAACAGAGGATCCCCGAGCTTCGGTGGGGGAAGTAGGGTAGGGAACTTGCGGATCGAGATTGTTCTGGACGAAAAGATGGGGGAGGGGTTCTGGGGCTTGTATACTTCCGCGGCGAGTCGCTCCAATCTCCGCGTTTTCCGGGACCTGGGAGAGCTTGGGCGGCGGGTGAAAAACCAATTCAACAGATAGATAACGACGCGCTTACGGGGCCGTAATCGTAGATGCTGTCACTTCGTATAACAGATGGCGCGGGCTCTTTGGCTTGTCGCATGTGCGAGCTCGCGCCAGGCGTCGCAGTCGGAGCAGGAGAAACATATCCTGCGATTGTCTCTGATGCGTTATCCTGCCGCCCAAGTTTATCCCGGTAGGCAAGTCCAGCGGCCGCTGTCAAGTGTGCCTCGTTAAGAGAACCCTGACTGGATCGACCCGTCATGTTAAGCCCGGATAGGCGCATTTCGAGAAAATTCCCAGACGCACTACGGCCGGCAATACGTTAGGTGTCACCGCTGGAGAGGGACGCGCGTCTGCACTCACCAAGACCCGCGCCTTGTGGTCGGGTCATACCCCATATGCTCGGCTGCCACACAACTGCTTACATCGGAATATACCGCGCTTGACTCGCTTCCAGAAACGCTCGCGACGGACCCAAATCTCGTAAACGCACTATAGCTGCCCGAATCCTCGGTATCCTGGTCTGGATCCCGGGTTCTCGGGAATGACCAACGTTGGAGCTGAGCAATGTCAGGGGATTGCAGGGGCACGGGCGGAGACTCGAGTTCTGCAGGCGCAGGCGACGCATTGGGCGGCGACACCGACGAAGGGTCGCCAAATTGGAAATCGGGAGTGGGAAGCGGGCCAGGAATCGGGGATGAAACCGTGCGAGACGAAATGGCAAACAGCCGGTTATCAGAAAACCTACGCGCGGGAGGCGAAATGGCTTCCAGTGGACCGCCTTCGGGGACAGGAGGGAAAGGGTTTCGAACAGGAGCGAACACCTGTGGTTCGGACGCGCGGTGGGAGAGGGTCGGTCGAGGGTGTGGATATCCGTGGCCGTTGGGTCGGATGGCCCCAACGCCGAGGGGACGCGTGACGTTGGCTGGTATAGAGCCAGCCGGTGAAAGCGGTGATTTGGGCAGATACAGCGCCTCGTTTTTCTCCTTGGCGATCCTGGCGAAGGGGTGGTGCATCAGGCGGTAAAAGCCAACATCCATCGATTTACGTCGGTCTGGATAATGTGTTGGTGGTTGCATCAAATTCGAGCTCGTAAACGGCTGTGATGGCATGACGGTCGGCAAGGAACCGCGTCGCGTGCTGTACAAATCAGGATCCTGGACGGTGGGATCGAGTGGCCGGAGGTGGGGTGGGATATCGACAGGCGTGCCTGAGAAACCTCCCCACGCCGAGGGTGGGGATGCAGGCAGCAGCGGGGGAGAGCACGACAGCTTGAGCACGGGGCTGACAGAGGGCTCCGTCGGGAGCGGAACTGACGCAATGTCGTCCTCGGTGGAGTGGGCGGGCTTCTCGGTGGCGGTTGACGAGTTGGAGGAGTCGTTGGGGGAGGTGTCCCTTGGCGGCGACGCTTTTTTCGTGGACGGGGAGCCAGGCCGGTCCTGGTCCCCGGCCGCAGCGACGCGCTTGCGCATCGCCTTTTCCTTGGCACGCCTGCAGAGGGACGTCAGAGGAACAGCGGGGGGTGAGGGTCGGACGGTACCTGTTCTGGAACCAGACCTGGGAGGGCGCGACGCGGGGGCTGAGCACGCGTCGTGTGGACGAGGAGGGGGGAGCGTACCTGGACCGCGCGGGGGGACATCTCGAGGTCTGCGGCGAGTTTTTTGCGGAGGACGGCGTTGGGCTTGGTGTCCCTGCGGAAGACGTCCTCGAGGACCTTGAGCTGGTGGCGGGAGGTGCGCTTGCGGTGCTTCACTTCATTGGGGATGTAGGGGAAGAAAGTCCTGAAATCGACAGACGTGGGGTCGACTCCGGGGGGCATCAAGGAAGGAATGCAAGTAGTGGGGTACCTTGGCTGGTGGATGGCATTCGGTTCCATCTGGGGGGCCTCGTCGGGGGAGGGGACGGCGTCGGTGGGGGGGAGGAGGAAGGGGGCGTTGGAGTGAGACGGAAAGGAGGAAGTGGGCGGCTCGGCGGACATGGTTTGGCTGGCGTCTTATACTAGTCGTCCATTCACACAGACGTCGACCTGAACCCTGAGCTTCACGCGAAAAAAGGCACTGTCGAGATCTGCGCGGGTAGGAGGATGGAATCTGATTTTTCGATCGCTGTGCTCGACGTGCTGCTCGAGGCTGATCGACTGCTGCCATGCGAACCCGTCCGCAAATGATCCCGCAACAGCGCCTTCTCCATCGGATCCCTCCCAGTCCTCGTCCCACCAGCCCCTCGTCCTGGGTTTCCTCCGAGGACACGTGCACCCGCACCTCGTTGCAGTTGCCATCTCGGCGATGCGCTGCGCTTCTCCCAGTTGGCACCGTTGCCAGCCCCGCCGTGCCAATCACTACCTCGGACAGGCACCGGCTCTCGTATACTTTGTTGCGCTGGATTCACATCGCCCCGCGACCCCCCCTTTCCCTAATCGAGCCCATGACAACCCCCGAGTGACCGGGGACTCTTCCAGCCCGCTGTCAATCGCCCAAATCTCCAATCGGGCCCTTCCACCCGCGTTTCCCATCCAGAACCCAGATCTCAGCGAGCCACGCGCCTTCTCTCGCACCGCACGGCCAACACGGCCCAGAACATGAACCACCTTCTATCGGCGCACCCATCCCCCATGTTCTCTTCTCGGTCCGCCTCGCCAACGAGTCATCGCTCGTCCCCCGGACCCTTGTGCTTCCTCGATCGTGCGCGCCATGTTCGACGGAGAAAAACGGACGCCAGGCTGTGCACGCTCGAGATCCTGGGCGTTGGCTCCGTTCCTGACTTGTCCGATTCCCCGAATCGCCGTCATCGAGGCCCAGAGTTCTCCGGTCCCCCCTCCCAATCAGGTCTCGAGGACCCGTCGCTCGGGTCTCGTACAACGCGTCATCCCCTCCGATATGATGCATCGGCACAGGGGGGATCTCACTCCACCCCAGCGTCCTCTTTCCTCCACCTTGTCGGCGTCCGTGTGCCCGCGGGGACGGCCTCGCTCCTGTCGTGCCCCCCCATCCGTTCGTGGCAGTCTTCTTTCCGCTTCCTTGATCCATTCGCGTCCTCGTTTCCATTTTTCCATGGTGCCATCGCCTCGGCGCTACGCTCATCGACCCAATTGCCATTTTCATCGGTTTCTCGTGGCGATGGCTCTCTCGACCTACGCGTGCCCTTGTTGATCACCACGTCATCTCGACACTTTGACCAATGCGTAGTGCAGGCCTACGCTCACACTCCTCATCAACACGCTCGCAGGAAACCAACACAGGATGGCATGAAACGCGAGGATTACCAACCATAGTACCAGCTCTGCTAAGAATAATCGCGGTCGTGTCAATGTGTACGGAACCCATGGTGTATTTATTACTCGGTGTCACAAGAAAATCGGTCATAGGCATGGAAAAAGAAATGCATCGAGGCAGTTTAATAAGATCTCAATCCAGTGAAAAGAAAGCCGGGAGTGCATAGCATCCCTCGAAGAGATATTCGATAGAAATACGAGGCATGTGCAATATCTGCTGTGCGGATAGTTTACGATAGAGGTGTGGATGACAAACATAGATGCTGGTGAAGTTTGATTGGACCATGCAGGTAATATGGAATAATGAAGAGGGGGTAGCCAGGTGGAACAGGTCGCAGCGGAATCTCAAGCAAGAAGATCGTCCCTAGAATATAATGTTATAGTAGCCAACAATGTCCCAAGAACGCACAGTCGCAGAAGAAAAACAATGAATCTTTCCTTCCACATTATCCAAGATCAGGGTTTTGATTCCTTTTATGTCCTGCTCTCTGAAGAGCCCTGTCATGGTGGGAATCACGATGCAACAAAGGAAAAAAATGAAAACTCCGATGTCATGGGCTTAGATCCATAGCGACATCGTCGTCATGATGTGGGTCATTGGTCCGGTGACCGAGGATTTCGTCCAAGAAGGTATCCGAGACACTGGCCAACGGCGATGCGGAGAACAGAGAAGAACCTGTCGTCTTGGCCTCCGAATACGTCCGCTCCATCGCCAAACGCGCTCTGCGGACGACGTGATGGCAATATACCGTCTGGATGTCGACCCGCTCTGCTGGATCGGTCCTCATCATACTCTTTATCAGGTCAAAGAGCTCTGAGCTGCCGTCAAGATCCACTTGGCTGAAATCTTCTTGTCTCAGACGATGCCATCCGTCTCCCCTACGAAAGGCCCATCAGAAGGCTACCCTAATTAGGTCGTAATGTCACTTACTGATCAGGCACGACAATATTTGCCGCTGTTTCAAGCATCGTCATGCCGAGACTGTAAGACAAGCATTAGTAAACAAAGAACGGCTGAAATGGCTGACATTTGAACAAACACACCTGAACATGTCGGCAGCCTTGCCATACGTTCCTTGCAATACTTCTGGCGCTAGGTAAACCTTATCGCCCTCGCGCTCGAACCCTCCTAGTGGGAGACCAAGTGGGCTTCCACCACTGGCTCGAGGCCACAGCGAAGCCATTCCAAAATCACCGATCTTGAAGCGACCTTCTTGAGTCAAAAATATGTTTGCCGGTTTAAGATCCAAGTGGATGACACCAGACTCATGGATGAACCGAAGACCCTGTGAAAGGAAATAGGATTAGACATTTCGCACTAAGCCATATCTGGGAGCCAGGAAAATTTCTGCTCACGTTGCTCAGGTCGACGAATACCTTCCAAACCCTCGCTTCGTCCAGTCGTGGAAATGCCTTGCCATACTCCCCGAGGAATCGCGCAAGGTTTCCCCATTCACAAAGCTCGGTTTGAATGAACAGCGAGTCATCCTCTTCCCAGCTATCGATGTACGCAAGGACATTGGCGTGCGAATCACCTTCGGAGGCCGCAGCTCGGGAGAGGTGTTGCAAGACGTCGACCTCCTCTCGCAAACGTAAACTACATGGTCGTAAGCATACCACGCGAACATTAGAGAAATGAATTCATACCGGTGTCGGGGGCCCTCGAATGGCTTCGAACGTTTGACGGCCGATACGCAGTTCAAGGGTCCATTCTTGGATCGAACCTTGAGGACTTTGCCAAATTCGCCACTACCAATTTGATCGATCTCTATAAACTCCTTGTCGAAGCGACCGAGACTATCATTGGTCGTGGGTACGGTATATTGAAGGGATGAGATAGGAAGTCGTTGGGATGTCGAACCGGGCACTTGACGTCTTACGAGCGTCGGTGAATTCAATGTGATCACGGAACTGTTTGATGAAGATCGAGAACCAGGCTTCTCCGAATGCACATAGAGCTGACTGGTCGCAGTAGGAGATATATGCGTCGGAACTCGCGGAGGGATGGGCCAATCTGGATCATCATATTGTTAGACTCCGATGGATGGATCTGAATAGAATTACCTTTGCCATGCCGCGTTGGGGTTGCAAGCGATGCCTCGCTTCCACTTGAGAAAGCTCCGCTGCTACTTCGCCGCATCAGCCAACGTGCCCGCTCGACAGGCCCGGCTGGCCCACATGATACAGGTGGGCGTCCCAAACCAAGACCCTCGTACTTGCTCACATCTTTCCTCGTGCTTGGACTATTCTCGTCGTCGTCATCTTCATCAGACCCTTGCAACTCCATGCGCTTCTTGACACCGAGTGGAGGGAACGCCGCAGGTAAGCTCTTACGGGGCCCGTTCTTCATTTTGCCGACGGGTGCCGCTCCAGGGTCCAGCCCTCCAAAGTTAAATCCAACCTTGGAAGCTACAGCGCTTTGCCAGGGTCTGTTTCCTCCGAGGTATGCATTCTTGAGCTTCTTGACGGGGGTGCCCGGTGGCTTCTTTAATTCTTCCACCGAGGGCTTGCCACCGGCTGCGAGCGTGCGGAGGATAAATGCGTCGACGTCCACTCCGTCGTTGACTCCAAGTTCATCATCCGAACCACTCACAATGAATGCCGGGGGCCAACCAGAATCAGAACCGGGAAGCACGCCAGGCGTGATCAGGTCATCACCGGCGTCCGAATTCAAAGAAGACGCCGATGTCGAAGGATGTGGCAGGATGGAGAGTGAAGTGCCCGCACTTCCCTCATCATCACTGAAGACAACGCCCGAATCGCGAGGCTTATATTTCAGTGGAAGCATATTCTTGCCCTTGTTCCTCGTTGATCTGGGGGATGGAGTACCCTCGTTGAGGTTGAACACGAACGATGACTCTGGTGGGCCACAAGGTTCGAAGAACATGTCGTCGTCATCATCATGACTGCCGTGAAGTAATGAAACAGGAGAAGAGTCCGGAGACGATGCGTTGAGCGTAGAACGCCATGGGAACATAGCGACCGCTTCGCCACCAGATCCTGCATAACTATGCCTGGTGGATATCAATGTATGCGCATTAACGCGAGGTTTCGTTGCCGATGCAGTAACATTTGATGCGGTACGCGAATGGGTCTTGGTCGTGGACTGAGGAATGGATGGGCCAAAGAAGAGAGATGCGGAGCTGGTGCTTGCGAGACGTGTCATGGCTGGGCGAGGCGCAGTGTTGGGTGCGTTCGTCAAGACAAAGGGGTGTGGTCCACTACTACCAGTGAGCCTTCTACGAGGCATTGGGGAATCACTCGCAGGGGCAGGTGGAACATTGTGGATAATGGAAGTCCGATTTCGATTAACGGACGGAAAGGCGACTGGCGGGGGTTTGAGTGGTCGCGCGTGCTTGGGACTTGACTGGACGGTCCTTTTAGAGCGACGCACGTTCGATGGAAGAGGGATACGCACATAAGATGAAGCAGGGGGTGACGGCGTCCGATTGACGCTCTCAAGGAGTTCAAGAGACACGGGTCTTGAGCGGGCTCGTCTCTTCAGAATATGGCCCCCGGGAGATATTGCCTCGGTCACCTCGTCGAGGTTCCTGCCCTTCTGTGGTACAGCTTTGATGATCAGTGGCTTTCGGGGACTGCGCAGCTGATTCTTTGACCGTCGCGTCAACAAAGGGAGTCTGTGGGACAACGGTTTCTTTGTTGGTACGGTGTTTCTCTCCTCCAATTCACACGCCGAGTCATCGTCCTCTATGACGCCCCAGTCCTCGTCCGAGTTTTCCATATCGCGAATACGCAGTCGTTTCATCGTCTCGGCTTGACCCTTCAAGTAGGCCTCCGTTTCAGCCTTTGTCTGTGGCGTCCGGGACCCGAAGCGGGGCGCAGCGAGAGGGGCGAGGCGATGGAAGGCGACTCCAGAAGCAGGATCTGCCTTTGCGGCAGAGATGGACAGAGGCGTGGAAACGGATGGCCGCAGCGGGGTCGAGAAGCCTCCTGATCGCGCCGATGATTTGCGTTTCGTACCAACCGAAGCCGTCGATGGGACTGCGTTGGGCTGCTTCGACTTGAGGACAGGTCGTGCCGCGGAGCGGAGGTCTTCTTTCACGGGTGTTCGGAGAGGCTGCGAGGCTGGGGGCGGGAAAAATGGGGATGTGGCTGTGGACGAGGGAGAGAGGAAGATGTTGGCGTCGTCGTCGTCGATGGGTAGAGGTCGGTTCTTGGGGTATAGACGGTGCACTGGGGACTTGAAGGGGGACTGGAGAAAGATGTCGTCGTCGTGGACGGGGGGTGAGAAGGCCCGCTGTCTGAGCGGAGACGGGGTGAACATGGGCGAGTCGAAGGCGCGTGCTGATACAGATATGTACTGCGGCGGGGTCGACAGCATCGACTGCGCTCGTCGTCGTCGTCGTCGATGAGGCAGGGAACAAAGGCAAGTTTGGGGAGTCACGCCCCGTCGCGTGTTTAAGGCGAAACCGGACAAACGCGTGGGACCTGACTCAACAACATCACGTGATCGCGCAAATTGACTCCGTTTCACGTCGCCGTCAACGTTACACGAGGCTACCGACCGCCAAACGTCCGTCAGGTCGTTCCGCCGCTGCTTCGACCCTGTCTGCATTTTTTTTTCGAGGCACAGATCGCGAAAACCTGGAGCAGAGCCAGGCGACGACTCCGCGGTTACGTTGCGGCATTCGCGGCAATTACAGTACCATACACATACTAGTACTCCCGTCGTTGCCATCAGCTCCTTGCCAACCCCAGTGTTGCTCCCGCACCGATGCAACGGTTCCTGCCACCATTGTGTGTGCCCATTGTTCGACCAACTAGCACTCGTCCATTGTTCTGTGACTGCGTTGTTGTACCCCACAACGGGTGCCTGTACGTACACGCCTGGCAAACACCAAATGGCAAATGCTGTACACCCCCTCGCTGTTTCACAGGCCACCGGCCGTATAAGAAGATCTATGCCATAATTGCCACAAACGCAATTTCCCGAGAACCGGGACCGTCAACCTCAACTTCTCCGCTCCGCAGGCAGTTAAAACGCACCGAAGTGGAACTACTACGCTCGAGATCTGTCGCATCGGAGACAACGTATAAAGCTGCCATTCACCGTCCCTTTCATTGGTGTCCTAGGCGGACTAGACATCATGCTACGGGTCCGATCAGAAGACTTTTTATCTTCCATGCTAACCGTCACTTGGTCTCGCGGGCGGACGCGATCAGTATTATTGGAACGCACACCCAGCTACATATCCTTTCTTGAGCTTGATGTGAAATGGAGTTCGATCAATGTCCGCCGTAGTTATACCGGCGGACTTTGCGTCATGATGTACACACGATCGCTGTCAACTCGAGGATTGACTTGCGGCGATCGCATGATCCTCGAGCGAGTGCGGTCGAAATTAAGAGTGTGTCCCGTGTGCCCAGGAAGTGAACATGTGGTCCTCGAACTAGCTCGGAGGTTCTTCGGACCCACGTGGATGGTGTTCGGCTCGGAAGGAAATCAAACCGATCAGTCGCCGCGGCCGTTCTTTCCAAACGACCACCATGGAAATATCGTGAGTTTCACTCTCCTCTGTGGTGTTTTCGGTCCGATGCATGTTTCGTCAGTTCTATCCTCCAGGGAGGCTACCAACACCCCCTCTCGCGCTCATGGCAAAGCCGCCGTCAGCTCGTCAAGTCCATGTTCATGTACCCGATCTTCATCACAGATGACCCAGACGCCAGCGTCGACATTCCTACCCTACCAAATCAACGCCGATGGGGCGTCAACCGACTCGAGAGCTTCCTGGGACCGCTCGTCAAGAAGGGTCTCTCCAGCGTCATCCTCTTTGGCGTCCCACTCAAGTGCGAAAAGGTACGTGCCTCGCTCACAGCCTCATCTGCGAACCCGAACACATTCCAGGACGAACGCGGAACCCCGGCAGACGACCCCGAAGGCCCCGTCATCCAGGCGATCCGAAAGATCCGGTCTCTCTTCCCAGATCTCTACATCGCCTGCGACGTGTGTCTCTGCGAGTACACGTCGCACGGCCACTGTGGATTCCTCAACCCGGACGGCACGATCCACACAGAGCCTTCCGTCGCACGTATGGCCGAAGTGGCTCTTAGTTACGCGCGTGCCGGTGCGCACTGCGTCGCACCAAGCGATATGATGGACGGGCGTGTTCGGGCGATCAAGAAATGCTTGATAGACGCCGGTCTCGGCAACCGATGCACGCTCATGAGCTACGCCGCCAAATTCGCCAGTGGGCTATATGGCCCGTTCAGGTAAGAAACCACGCGCATACCATACCACCGATTCTCACCAATCGCGTGCCCCGCAGAGACGCAGCTGGGAGTGCCCCGGCGTTTGGTAACCGCAAGTGCTACCAGCTACCGCCCGCTGCCAAGGGATTGGCGAGGCGTGCCATCGTGGGTGCCATCACGTTTAGATCTAACACATGCTGATGTCTGGGTAGCAACGTGATGTGGCCGAGGGCGCCGACATCATCATGGTCAAGCCAGCACTCCCGTATCTAGACATCATCGCCGATGCAGCGCAGCTTGCGGCAGATCACCCGATCGCATGTTACCAAGTCAGTGGCGAATTTGCCATGGTTCATGCCGGTGCAAGAGCTGGTGTGTACGATCTGAAGACTATGGCGTTTGAGACGACGGAAAGCATGGTCAGGGCCGGTGGGTATGGTCGTCGTCTCCCGGCACAGGTTTACTGATGCCATTGTTTCAGGTGCCACACTCATCCTGTCCTACTTTACACCTGAATTTTTAGACTGGCTACCAGCATAGATTGAGTGACAATGGAAGGAAGCCATGTATTTAGTCCCAAAATGTATACGTGAAAAAGGAAATCTTGATAAGATAACCGATGGCGTGCAGTCACACTCGAGCACCGACCATGGCGAGCTCCAACCAGCCCCTGTCCACCTACTCCCCCGACACTTGCATGTTCTGTCGCGAAGAACTTTGCATGACGATAGACACCAGCTTCCACTGGGACGAGTCCGAAGATTCTCCCGAACCTGAACTCGCAGAACTGCCCACCGTCGTAGACGACGTCGAACTCTACTGTGGCCTACCCGGGTCAGGCCCGAGCGGTCACCACGCCCACTGGTCCTGCCTCATCGACTACGCCATACCGGCACGCGCCCACGGCCGGCCGCTCGCCTGCGCGGTATGCGGCCAGAACGTAGTCGACGCGTCCGGACGGTTCATCGTCGACGTCCAAAACGAGGGCGGCGAGACCAAGGGATTCGATTTCAGCGAGATCATCGTGCGTAAGCCCCCCACGCGCGTGCACGGGCACGATGATGCTGATGATTCGACTCGCACTGCATCCCCCGCGTCCCGCATCTGATATCGCGATATGGTCATCGCCGACGCGGATCTGACGTGATCCCCGCTTTTGCACCGAACAGGACGAAGAGCGCTTCCTAGGATCTAATCCGGAGCAAGTGCGCAATCGCGCCTTTCATGATTTCGTCGCGGCAGGCGACTATGCGGCCGCGCGCATACTCGTCGAGCATGACGGCGTCGACGTCGACTGTACGTACGGAGAGGGGTTGACGGCGTTGCAAAAGGCGGTGTTTAGTGGGGATGAGAAGGGGGTCGAGTTTCTAAAATCTTTGGGTGCGACGACGACGTAAACTGCCATCTGTAATGTGGAGATGACGTCAGAGCGCCGCGGGTGTTCGTCGTCTTGCAATGTTCTTTTTGCATGTCTTAGACGTGCGGAATGAAGAAAAGGCGGTCGATTCCTAGGCAAGCAAAAAAGATACGGGCTCCGACCTGCCTGGCTCGAACAGGCGACCTCAAGATGATTTATCCAGTTACAGTCTCGCGCTCTTCCAACTGAGCTAAGGTCGGCTTATCTTTTAGCGCCGGGCAACCAGATTTGTCTAACAGCCGCACGAAGATTTTACAAAAATGAATCCGACCTGCCTGGCTCGAACAGGCGACCTCAAGATGAAACTTAACCAATTACAGTCTCGCGCTCTTCCAACTGAGCTAAGGTCGGTTGCGATAATGCCGCTCGTGTTCCGCACATGGTGGAGGACGTAACCGATGATGGCATGCTTCTCCTCCCATCGATCGTTCCCTCATGGGCAAAAACAAGGATAAGAACAAGGACGAAACGCCCAATCCCGCGAGCGTGTCGAATCGAGACATTCTCCAGCGCCTCAACTTTCTGTACCAGGCTAGCGTCCTCCTCACCGGTCTCGCCCCTCCCTGCTCCATTCCAGATGACGATGATCTGTCCACGCCCCCAGCGACGCTCAACGACAAAGGCGCTTGCACTGAAGACCCTCCACCGCACCTGGAAAAGTCTCGGCGGAAGAAGAGACGTCGCGTAGTGAGCTTCCAAGAGCTCTCTAGGAGCTACGTCGACACGATGAAGACCGTCGGGCAAAAGACGAACGTCCGGATGTACGTGTCCCTCTCTCGATCGTCCACGCACGCGAAACGCATTCCCTCACCTCGTCACAGGGACCCGTCAGTGAAACGCCGCCTGTGCAAACGCTGCAGCGCCCCGTTAGTACCCGGCGTCTCGGCCACCGTCCGCGTGAAAGGCGAGTGGGAGACAGGTCGTCGCGCAGTGCACACCGCTTTTCGCTGACACGGTGCGTCCAGACTCGGCGTCGCACGGCCATCTCGTCTCCTACCGATGTCACTGTTGTCGGACGGAACGCCGCATCCCTGCTCCGCCTGTTCTGCACGCGGATCCACCGGCGAACGAGGCCACGGTGGACATGCGATCCGCAGAGGCCTCTACTTCGTCCGGTGCAAACGCTCTTCGTTCTAGGAAGCGGAGGAAAAGGGGACCTCAACCACGCTTGCCACCTCATTTCGCTCGTGACGTTGGGCATGTCGTGTTTCGTGGAAACGAGCAACTCGACGTGACGAGTCACGTTTCATGACAACTATCAGTCGCAACCCTCGGTCCGTGCCTGATCTAATCCAGTCCTTTTGAGATTGCATCGCCACTGAACGCAGACACAAATGGTAGAAGTGACAGGAGGAACGAGTAACTTATGTGGAGTAAATGGGTGGAAATGGTGGCGCAAGATGAAGGAGTATGCAAGGTTGCCCAAATAGATAAACGCACCAAGTTCTACAACAAGTTCGCTAATAGAGATACAGTAAGTGTTAGGAAAAGAACGTAAGGTATGTTTGTAGACATGGTGTCAGCCCCAGACGCGGGGTGGATGGTCGGACTGAGACTCAAATGTCAGCAATAGATTCTGTCACTCAGCAAGACGACGAACGGTAGCCCAGCATGATCTGAATAAGAGGGACAGGTGTCTTCATCAGAATTCTGTCGTGGTGCGTTGGGTTTAGTACTCGATATAATACGGTGTAATCGAGTAAAACCGGTACCGGGTCAGTTGGACAACACGACGGGTAACCCAGGCTAGAAACATCTCCAAGAGCGGAATGATTGCTATATCCCTTCCATTCCTGGCATGAGACGCTCTCGTACTTGACATTCCAGACACCAAAGTCCTAATTTCATTCATTTTATTATCATCTTCACGTGTGTTGCTCGTCAAGACTCACGGTGAAACCTGCGCATATACGTGCTCAGTCACCAACGACGCGCTCTGACGAACTAGACATACCATAGAAGGCAGCGTTGGACGGGAAAAAGCTGTTTGGAATGGAAGTAGATGGCCAGGAAAGATCAAAGTTGAGATACGCGCCGCCGCTAGTCACGTCGTCACTTCGACACCATCCTCGAACACGAGATCGTTCACTCACGCGTTGGGTCTCGATGTGGTGGCGTTGCACCACCCACTCTTGGAAAGGGGACAGAGGTCGGTGATTTTGACGACGACAGAATTGGTCGTGTTGGGATAGAACGGCGGATTCGCCGTGAAAGCGCTCAAAAGAGTGAGTTTGAAGCACTGGCCGCACGCGGGACCGTACGAGGTGCTGCTCCCGTATGCCATCTGACTCAGGGCAGCCGTAGGGTAGTATGTGCTGTTCGGCGTACATCCGCAAGCAGCGATGAAACTGGTAGGGAGCATATAGTGTGTCAGGGTTGCATGACCGCTGGGGGGGTATTGGATCCATTCTGAGGCATGGATTGGGGAGAGAAAGGACAGGAAGATTAGAAAGGAGAGGATCCGCGAGCACACGCTCGGGAGGTGAGCGGCGCACGTCATTTTTTTCTTATCTTGCAGCTTCAGGAGAACATGGGGACGTCAAGCAGGGCGTGGGGGAAGGGCAAGAGTAATGAAACAGCGACTCTGCCTCACGTCCGAAAGCTTAAGGGTTGATGATATAATTATGCCGCGAGCGTTTTTTACGTCCTGAACAAGTTGTCCTTGACGCCAATCGCTGCCCTCCATGGGTGTTTCGTCTAACTTGCAGGAGCTTTCTGTCTGTCCACTGTGCTCGTCGAGGAACTCACGCAAAGTTTTGGTAAGAGAAGAATCGTCTTTACGGTGTCCAACGACGCACAAGGACAAGGGGTATCGTATCATCATGTCGTCGAATTTGGTGCCATGCAATAAATGTGTCCTATGTCGCGCATTCTTTCTGCTTTGCTTGGGCGTCATGTGCGCCACTGATTATAAAGTGAAAGTGACTAGTGTTGAGCCCACTCTTACTAACCCCAGCACGTTTTGGTCCACGACACCGCTCTTCAAGTCTCAAGCTCTAGGATTGAATCATGGACCATGGACAACATGGCTGGCTTCAGTCCACGGCGGATAGCGCAGGTATGCGTCATTTTGCTTGCCCCTATGTTCTTCGTCCGACGGGCTTCTTTTTAGGGTTACCCGTCGGCAATCCGGCTGGTTTCAATTCGCAGTGGACAGTGAGGGTTGCGTGTCACCTTTCTTTTCGTTGCAGTGCAGTCACAGCTCAACTGAACGTCTAATTCATCACAGGAGCAGCTCGAATTCAACAGGAATCTCATCAACGAAAAGGAGGTGGTCTGCGAGTGGTCGGAAGATGGCAAGACCCGCTGTGGCGTTCACATCAAAGGAAAGGACTTCATGAACCATCTACACCATGCGCACGGGATTACGTCCGACTCGCGGCAATATCAATGCCATTGGCATGGATGCCTCAGCGGGCCAATGATGAAGTCTAGCCTTGAGAAGCATATGAAAGAGCGACATATCCCTGTGAAATGGGCATGTCCGATCTGTGTCCAAACGTTCACACGGGAGTCCACCCTCTTGGGTCATATTCAACGAACTCCTGGACATCCACGGCTCCCCGTGAGTGTTTAGCTCCCTATTTGCGAAAGCTAATTTACAACGACGACGGGTTGTCTAGTCATAACTGCCTTCTACCCTCCTATTTTCTCTAGATCAGTCGAACCATCAGTATATTAACAGTCAGTGTATCACAGGATTTTTAGCACTGTATGTCGAAGTACGGACTTACTTTTGATCGACCGCGGACCTGCCTTCTACAGTGATTGCAATCCTATGGTATTCACTTCAGTTCATTGCTCGACTGTACGATCTGCACTGATTGACGTTTTCTCGTCGGTATCGGCTATGTGTGCCGAGTTGGTCATCGAGTATAGGTGCACTCGGCAACTGATCGCACTCTCCTGCATCGTTCTCGGCTGGGATGTTTCAAGCGCTCCAACACCGACTTTCGATGGAGGTAGTCTACCGACAACGGCAACGGATCGTGTCCCTTGTCTGTTCCCGGTCCACCACGCGATCGTCGTTCCATATGCAAAAGGTCAGCCACTTGACTGGTGATCTCGCATCCTTGATGCGTTGCCTTAGAGGCCAACGAAGTACAGCGCGATGGTTGCCCTGCTGAAACGCCAAGAGATTGCGAACCAAATGTTCGGACTCGGAGTTTTAGTGACGAGACCAGTCCAGAGGGAAGCTCTTTAATTTCCCCCTCGGATCGCCAGAGACAAGCCTTCAAAGTGAAAGTGTTGTCCCCTTTGAGCTAGATATCGCGTAGAGAGACGGCAACAAACCCAAATTTGGTTCCTCGGACTACTTAATGGCAATCGCGGTCAATGTGAGCAATATAGCCCGAGGCATACCTGAGACAGATGCACAAGATCACTCATCGCAGGACAGACTGCACCTTGTAGGTTTCACGGACCGATAATCAAGGTCAAGTTCCAAGTCCAGCTGATGTAATCAGATGGTAAAGTGTGTGGTGAATAGCTCGAGACGATTCTCCGAATGGAGACTGTTAGTGGGGGGTATGTGGTATCCGGTAGGTGAGGAGGTCTGCTAAGCACACTAATTTAGAATGTAGAAGTATATCGACTGTGGGCCAGCATTGCCTTGCCCGAGACATATAATGTGAGCATCATCTCACCCGGAGAAAATAGCACTCAGAACGATTCAAGAGATGTCATTCGAAGCAAGACCATCAACCTGCAACCATACATCCTCCCATCGATCGTAATATACTTCCCACCCCCGTGGCTTCATCCAAGTGGCAACGCCCCAAGAACTAAACATCATATCGTCAGGGTCACGCGAATGAATGAAAAAAGCGACGAGAGCTGGGATGGATTCCGCTTCTATGATAGAGTCGAGGACATTGAGGGTAAAGTACGGCACTGTCAAATTTGCTGAGAGACCACTTGACGGGGGCTCCGTATAACCTCGCGTGTCCATTGCAAGATGTATCACGCAAAGCGACGGACATTTCTGCACAAGCTGTAACAGTCCATTGGGCGTGATTCCACTTTCGCTGTTCCAGCCAAAAAATTCGTTGATTACGAGAGATTTCAAGCGAGGCGATGCTGATGCCAACGCGAGAAGCTCCATGTCCCCTAGTCCGATCTTGCACCCGATGTTGAAATCCATCCGCTTAAGATTGCTGAACGCTGTGTTCGACCTTAACGGAAAATCTTCCCAGCTATTTTCTGGGCCAACATTTTCCCAGTCTAGGGGATCTTGACGTAGCAAGAGGTCCTGGATGGTGTGACTAGCACCGGAATCCTGAAAACTGCTCCAGAATGTGGAGAGCTCTAGCTTCGAAGGACGATCCCGAATGGTTACATCAAATACACTGAGGGAAGGGAATCGTGCCAACGTGAGAAACCGTGAAATGAGTCGTAATGATTCAGATGTTAATCTCAACTTGCGCAGGTGGAAGAACGGGAGAGGTGAGTCGAAATCTGGCCATGTAGGATCGGGCGTGATATCAACTCCGGTCAGCGCAAGCATGCGAGATAGATGCAGAAGTGCTTCAGTGTCCAAGGGGATTCGGGGACAACCTACATCCTGAAGGTTTTGCCACCTGCAGATGCAATTGGAAACGGTCCTGCGAAGTGCGGGTGTGACATTATACTGGATCACAAAG